>VYZW01014979.1:97776-159536 GCA_013401315.1 Balaeniceps rex
AAAAGCATCCAGCGGGCGGGCGTAGAGCTTCCGCCCGCCATTATACCAACACGCGGAAGGTAAAATTGGCTTTACAGGTCTGCAGCTTTTCGCAAACCGTTCTTCTGCTTCAACCCTCTGCTTACACCGAGCGCAGGGAGAGGGGCCGCCCGCGGGGACTAGCGCGGCCGGGGACTTGGCTCCCACCCGGGCCAGGAGTCGTTCAGCGGCCTCACACCTGGGGACCCGCTTTGCTTTTACCGGCCNCCGACGGCTGCCCCGCCGCTCGCCCGGCCCTGCCCCGGCGGGAGCAGGCAGCGTGGCCGGCATGCCAGATCCCCGCAGGAGGGCATGGGATAGCAGCAGAAACCCGGCCTCGCCAAGACGATCCGGCATCCAGCTCCACTGAAACCCCTCGGGCAGGGGCGGCCCACTCCCGCCCGACCCCGGGAAGCGCTGGGCACCCCGGGGCTGCAGCGCACCCCGGTGCTGCCTTCCGGGGCTGCCCCTGCAGCCGGGGCACTTGCGGGTTAGCTGCAGGGACGCCGGGGCGATGAACTCTGTCTGACTCTGGCAGAGTCAGTGGAAAAAAAGAAGAAGAAAAAAAAAAAGACTGGGGATTTGGCCAAGAAGCAAATATGGCAAGAGCATTCCTCTGCACAGTTGAGGTGCTGGGGAGAGGGTGCCACCTTCCAGAGCACAATTAAAAGAGCCAGGAAAAATGGGACAAGTGCTGTTTCACTAATAAAAATACTTCAATAATAAGTTTTAAAATGCTGCAATAAAATATGCAGTCTATTTTCGGGAGGAAAGAAACCCCTGTATGTATTTCTTGAATATATGTTTTGTTATAATGTGGGTAGCTTTTGCCATTTTACTTTTCTTCCAAAAGCCATTTCATGATCTAAGAATATCTTTGTTCAAAGCAAATGGACTGTCTCTAGGAATTACCCAGCTGTGGACTGCAGTGCAGTTCTGCTAATAGTGATGTACATGGAAAGAGTTTCCTGCTGGAGAAGCTGCAGTGCTCAGTCCATCTGCTTTACCATGGCTGAACTCATCCCTGAGCTCTTAGAGAAGGTGAGACCTGTATTACCAGTAAACCAACCAACCAACCAACCAAGGGTGATTTAAAGATATCTCTCCTGGTCAGGCCTTGCTGTGTGAAGAAGATCGGCTTCCATTTTATGGCATGCACTCATGATTTGAAAACATTAAGAGATGACAGCACACTACTTCTTTGGGTATTTTGTTTTTCCAAGTTCACTACTTCACTAAAACTTGGGGTTTATTTCTAATATGGCCTCAGCTTCCAAGCAGTGGATCTAGCTACATGTCTGCTAGACCTTTTCTCTCTTTTAATTTTACTACACTGTAAACTGATTTGCATCTCGATCTATCTTCTTCCTGATAAACTAAATAGGCTGCGTCCTTTACATCTCCCACACTCCCTAAGGCTCAAGCTTTTAAAATGTTTTCCAGAGCAGGAACCACTCTCTCCTGTTTCTGAAGATGCTTTGCAAAAGGGAGACCAGGACAGTACCAAACACTGTGGTGTCTCTTTCACTAATGGTTCATACAGAGCTAAGATCACCTCTCTCTTTCTGATCACAATTTTCCACTTATGTATCTAAGCTTCTTATTAGTCCTTTTTGGAAACTTCTGTTCCGTCACTTATTCCCTCTGACCCATAATGCTTCCCCAAGCCACTGCTTTTCATGTTCTGGTCACCCTCACAGTGCAGGGAACCGTGGGAGGCCTGAGGCATATGGCACCCACCGTTTGTAAGGACCAGTGTGCCTGTGGCAGACCAGTTGAAACTCTTAATTCATCAACCTTTGTGATTGCTCAGTCAGGTAGAAATGGATGGTTTGAAAAGACACAAAGTTTATTTGTCCCATCTCTCTGCAAAGGCAGGAGTTTGAAAAGGAATCTTAATTAAATAAGTAATCTACAGGATTGCTGCTGACCTTTAGAGGCACAGAAGCTAGGAGGGCCATGGGGTACCTAGCGGGAGCCCAGGCGGGAAGAGGATGCCAAAAGAGGATGCTTACCAGTGGTACCGGTGAAAGCCGAACAGGCAAGCTGATCCGTAACACCAAGAGGTGCTCTGGGGTTAAAAAGGTAAGGAGATATGGGCAGAAGGACCTAACAAGTCAAAAGATGCTCCAGTAAAGAAATGAGGGTAAGGTTTGTTATTTTTGTTGGGTTTACCCCCTCATGTTGTTCAAATAAAGAATAATTTGTTTTATTATCCAACTCAAATTCAATATGAACACACATTGTATCTTGAAGAGTTCAGAGGTAAATTCACATTGTGTGTTTGAAGCAACTCGCGTGTTTCATTGTCTGCTCTTCTAAATACCAAGCCTTGGAATTCAGGTCTAATGTCGAATTTGGCTCTGGGGTAGCTCTTGCACACACTCTCACTTTCTTCTCTCCAATACACAAACAGAAAAAAGTAATTCCTGATTGCAGTATGAATCTCTCAGAGGGATGGATGCATGACAATGCAAACACTAATTTTGCTACTAAAGAATACGTAGGCAGCATACAGGAAAACTACAATTAATAAAAACACTCCCTTTCAGTAAGTGTGAGAAGTAAGTGTGTCTAAATAGTTTAATCTTTACATATCCGCACTTACTTAATAAAGCTATGGAACTATTACCAACTAGTGGGAAAAGGAGGTGTCATGAAAAGTGCCTGTGGTCCATTGGAATATTTTTTAAAATCCTCTTTTCCTCCCACCTTTTTTTTTGACACTGTTGAAAAGTGCTAATAGAGGTACCTACAGGAGTTCCTGAACCAGCCTGACTCCACTCGAGGCCAGCAGCTCACTGCTGTGGTCTGAAGTGTGAGATCTTTCTGAAGGCAAAATCAGGGGTCTCTTCACACAGGAAGGATCCCCCCTGTACAGGGGAGGAATGGGACATGAAGCTCACCATTAATACTAAATTAGTACCTGTCTGTAAGTCTTGCTGCACATTTAGCATGAATCATTAAGAGTCAAACATTAATCTATAGACTACCCTCATTATCCGTAAAGCAGAGCGGTGCTATGAAAGCCACATTGCAATGGGAGATGAAGCTTTCTGCTTCTGTCACCGATTTCATTTGGTCCTTTGCAAGTTGTCACCTGACAACTGTTATGAAAGAAACCGTTTGCTTCATCCAGGGTGCTACTAAAATATGATTCCATCTTAGAGAAACAATTTTACACCTTGTACCTCACACAAGAGGTCTTTTCAATTTGTGGGGAATTCATCCAGAAAGAGCTCGAGAAACTTTAGCTGTGAAAATGAAGCTCATGCTGCCATATTCTAGGTTGGAAATTTCCTTTGGAGAGAGGAAATCACCTTTTGGGCTGCGCCTTGTCATGACTGTCGTATCAACAGGAAATGAAAATACTTGCACTTGAAAAGGAGTATTGTTTCATACTGTTATTGCAGGCTGAGGCCATACTTCTTCCCATTCCTTTCTGAAAGAGAGGTAGTAAGGGGATGCTGGTAACATCTCTTGCTGTTTCAAGCAGCTCAGAGGATAACGTATAAAGTCTATCAACAGTATCAGGTAAAAGTTCAAAGCAGTCTTGGGAAGTGTAAGTGAGAGAAGCTATGCGTTTCCAGAAGTCTGAAATCTAACGTCTAACTCTACCAATAGGCTTAAAGTATGAATGGGGTCTTCAGGAGCATTAACTTCAGCATCATTTCACAGAAAGATATTTATTGAAAAAGAATCAATATATTAATTTCCCCTAAGGAGAAAATCTTACCAGGGAACAAACCACAGATTTTATGAGTTGCTGTGGTTATATGGTTAGGGAAAAGAAGTGACTGGAGACTGTGAAACCAGTAGCTAAGAGAATTGGTTATCTGGCACAGAGATGGTATTTGGGAAAGCTTGGGTTGCTCGTTTCAGAGGCATGGCTCACCTGGAGCTCCCAGCTGGAGCTGTGGATATTCATCGCCTTGAAAAGTCAATCCACTTCTTGAAACCTTCTCCTAAGAGAGTGCCTGCAGCAGTCCCTGCCTCAAGATACAGCCACAAACCCCTGTGCTTTCAGGGCTGTTAAAAACCCGCCTATGCTCTGAAGAGCAAAGGGAGGTGGCTCACCTGTCCCAGGTCAGGCCAGGAACCAGCAGCTCCACGCAGCTGCAGCAGCTGCTGATGCTTTGTCCCCCGATGACAAGGGAGCCGAGCCACAGAGAGCCAGCAGCAGCACCTAGCAGTTACCTTCTGGTGCTCATTTCTAAGCAGAGCCAGGAATAACCTCTGCCCAGTGCTACCTCCGCCTGCCCCTTTGTGGGTAACCATGAACATGCTGGATTTGGCTCAGTGTAGGCCTGCCTTCCTTCCTTCCAGCTGGGATGCTCTGTGCAGCTTTCCACCGCTGTGGCCTCCTTGGGCTTGTAGGACTCTCTTGCAGTGAACCAAGGCAAGTAGAAGACAATTCAGCTTCAGCTGAATTCCTTGGTTGCTTCGCCTCAGCTTTGCAGACAGTATGGGGGAGCAGGGGGAGAGACAGCAGAGTTGCTACAAAGCAAAAGCTTTAATTCTCATTGAGGTTTATCATTATGGTGTTAGTGGAGTTCAACGTGATGTACAGTTACACAGATATATTCCACAGGCTGTCACAAGCTGCAGGTTATTTTTACTTTTGTTTTTTAACCCGAAGAGTCTGACATCGTAGTTCAAAATAATCTCCTCAAAGCACTGCTGTCAGGAGAACTCAAAAGCTCCTGGCCCTGTATTGATTTTGCAATATCAAACTGTTTCTAGAAACAGCTACCAAAATACTCTTGCTGTATTATCTTTAAAAAGGTTACCAAAAGGGGTGAGCTCTGAAAATATGCAGTTCAGGAATCTCCATAGGTAATACTGCAAATAAAATGCCACCACATCTAGGATGCTGACATCTGCGGAACCCCCTCTCACTTTAATTCCAAAGTGACACCCTTTCTTTACAAACTGAGTGTCTCTTCATTTTTAATAACAAAGTCTTACATCTGGAAGAAAGAGCGGTAGTTCAAACTGCATCTACTGCTACTGCATGCACTTGTAAGGTATTATGTGGCAGCCTATTTTAGAACGGTGATGCTTTAAACTCACAGATCTAATTATCACTAGGAATATCTCTATGGAGACAAAAAGTTAGATAAACATGGTGTGGGTGGTTTTGTCCTGCCGCAGAAAAAGAAGATGTGCTAGATGGACATCTAAGCACTTCACTCCCATCTTATTCAATTCCCACTGGAAATGTACCACTCCTAAAATATTTTTGGGCTGATTCACTGACTATTGAATCTGGTGGCATTCACAGAAAGGTGGCAAGAACGATCAAGGGCACATACCATTCAAAAGAGGTGGAAAAAATTATTTGTATAAACAAGGAGGTGTGCTGTACTGTATAATATTACGTATATACGAATACTAAAATTCTGATGAGACTGGAGCAGTTAAATTAGGCACTTTTGGTTTTTACCCATTTAATCTCACCTTTCAGTGACTGCATCACTCACACTCTCTCCAAATGTTGGTTAGGAGAGAAAAAAAAGTAAGATAACATATAACAGTGTGATCATTTGATTCCTGCCTTAGCAAGTTTAGAACTGGTAAAGGGAGATACTTCCAACGGCTAGGTAATCAGGCTGAAACTCATTGCTGCAAGATTATGTTGAGGTCAAGATTTTAAATAAATTCTGCAAAAAAAAAAGAGCTCTTAGGTAAGAATATCCAGCCAGTACAGTCTGGGTTATTAAATGATTCTGAAAGATTTCTGATATAAACCCACCCATTTTGGCGTGCAAGCCAATCTCTACTTATTGAAGATGAGACCTTTAACAAATATTTTCCCCAAAAAAGATTTCTTGTGTGTTCTTCTAAATCACCTGCTGCTGGTCAAATCCAGAAATGGATTTACAAACTGTAGATCACAAGTTTTAGGCTGTACTTCACTCACTATATTTCTGTATTCTAATAGCAAATGAAAGCATGGCCTCCCAAATTTGCTTCATTTATTTTCTTCATTGTCTTCTTTGGTTGATAATAGTCCCTGTTAAATTCACAGGGTCAGCTTCAATCCTGGCCGAAGTACATCCCACAGCTGAAGTCAAATACATCTGCAAAACTGATTAATTTTTCCTGTTATTACTGATTGCTTTCATTGATCAATACTTTCACTGGTACATACCACTAATACATTTAAATGTCAATGTGGGAATTAATTATCCTTAATTATTTCCTTTCAAAGATCATGAAAGAGAACTTCTTTTTTGAGACTTGGGGATATATACATAAATTTAAGGCCAGATTTGTCTTCAAAATTGTCCAGAATGATCTATATAAAACCTCATAAGCTTTTAAAATACTTTTAAAGTATTTTACTTTTTAAGAATTTTAACAAAATATTTAAAAGTAATAAAAATGAAAATATTTAATCACTTAGGCATATTAAAAAAACTCCTGTAATTCCTAAACACAGTTACATGTGAGTTCTGAACAAAAAGGGGTTTCTCTAAACAATGAAAAATATTAATGATACAAGAGAAGATTCAATTATATAACTGTGTATTGTAATTCTCAATGATTTATAAAAGGCAAAATTCAGATATGCTATATAATAAATTATCATTAAGACGAGACTACAGTTTGGTCTAATAGAATCCCATTATTTAGAAATGGAAAAAGAAACCCTATTAGATTATAGAGCTAATTCCTTGCCAGTGCTGAGGTCAGTGCTCTTTCACTCTCAGGCTTGTCTACATGAAAACTGTTGGTACAGTTGAAGACTCTTCCCGAGCAGACAGAGTTACGGTAAGACAAGAGGGGCTCTGTGTTGACCTTGCCACTCCCATAAAGGAATGAAAATAGCTGTAGTGGGTAAATCACCTTAATATATAATTTTAAAGAAGAAGAAACATCTGTTAAGGTCTGGGGGTAAATACCCCCAAATGGCAATACACCCCAGTATTGCCAGTATGTGAGGATTAAAGACCAACTGAACCAAAGCCTCAGGGATGCTCTGCAATGAAACTAGTCCTAGCACAGTGTGAAGAGCCTTGTGACACACACAAATGTATGAGGTTTTTCTGGACCTACAGCTATCGAGAAGTTTCAGCTAATACTGGTTTCAGTGGGAACTCATACCACTTTCAAGAATAAAACCATAGCTTGGGAGACACTTAGTTTGTGTTGAAGCTGAAATGCAGTGTGGGAGGAGAAAGGCTCTCTTACAGGTATTTAGTTGGGGTAGCAGCAGAAAAAGATGGACCAGATAGATTAATTCCCCAAAAGTCCCCAGCAAAATTACACCTGGGCAGAGCGGGTAAGAGACCCTTAAAGACTCTCCTTTCTCAGTCCTGAGGCAGACGAGAAGGGAAGGGGGAGGCATGCTGCTGCACATGTCAAGAGGGCCACGATCCCACTGAAACTGGGGTGCGCTGAAACCTCTCCATAGTCTTTAAGTGAAGTCTCAAAACCCACATCTACGTATTTCTTTTGTATTTCCCAGAGCAGTTTGGATTGTGTGGTCGCCTTTTCCTCCCAGGGATAAATTAGCCACAAGGGATGTGTTTTCTGAAGAGGATAACAGAGAGGCACATAGACCTCAGGCTCCTTCAGCGTGGCAGTTTCAGGCAGAAAAGAGCACGGATTTCAACTAGGAGTATCCTGTTATCCAAGGGGGAGTCATCTTTTCCCACCTCATCCTGATATGCCTCCCAATTTTTTCTGCACAGAAGTAAAAGCTGAGACATGTGTCCTTTGAAGTGTATTAATTTTTTCTTGGGGACAGGTGTGCTAGAAATGTAATTTATCCCTCTCCATAATAACTACTTTTTCTCTCACAGCAACCATGGGTTCCATTCACCCAAAAATGGCCGCGAGGCTCCAGGGGATGCCCAACACAGAGTGGGAAGTGCACCAAATCTGCTATTAATTGCCACTTGTTTGCTTGCTGAGGTGATGAATTGTCCCCAAACAGTTTTTCCTCCTGAAAGACGTTCAGTTCTCTTTGCCGCGAGCACCTGGACCCTCCCTTTCCACCCTGCCACCAAACTGCCACACAGTTTAAAGAGCTGTGATGACAGGTCTCAAAATGCCCGGGTGTCCCCATCGGTGCTGACAAACCGGCGCTGCTGACAGAGCCACTGCCTTGTGCTTCTGGGAGCTGTGAAAGAAAAATTTGCTTTTAGTGGAGGCGCTTCTATTTGTCCATTTAACATCGTTAAACTGGGATTTGTGAATTCAACAAACTCGGTATTAGCCACGGGGCTGGCTGTTGAACAAAGATACTAGAATTCTTGCTTACTTTCAGTGGCTGCCTGCAAGAGAGTTGAGAAGTAAGTTTTCAATGTTACAATGTCAGGAGGTACAAATCGCTTAATCACTTGTGTCACTGAGTTAGACAAACAATAGCTATAAAAACATATCAGATACTGCTAAATCAGTGTAGCTCCATGAGGATACAGTATTTCAAAACCCACACCAATTTCAGGTTCTGAAGAAGTATCTTCAAAAGATTCCTTATTTGGTTGCCACAGTATAATTTTTTTTTTTTTTTTTAAATAGGAGTTCTGGGCTGGATAGTTGTCTCAGCAGCATACAACACAAACAAATGAGATGTCACTGATGGAAAACTGATGGAAAAGAAGATTTGAACAACTATACAAAACAGATAAGCCATTAGCTTCTCCTGAGATCTAATGATATGCTCTGCAGGATCATTCGGGCTACAGCCATAATTAGAGCTGCTCCTGAGCCATTCTGTTGTAGCACAAAACAGTAACAAAAGGGAAAAGAAAAATCTTTGGCAGCCTCTGTGCAAGGGAGGACTAGGATGACACTGGTGTCTGACACAGGTTAGGGCTGAAATACATTTGAAATACAGGGCTATGAGAAACAATTGGCATTTTATTGCTATTTTATTTAATAGGCTACCGTTTGGAAGCATAATCACATCTGGATAAAGACCTGAAGATGCTTTTCCACACTGTGTCACCTGTGGGAAGGACGTTATTCAGTTATGCTGAACGTGTTATATTATTCTATTAATCCCATGTTTAAATTACTCAGCTATTTAAGCCACACTCTTTCAGCCTGCTGCTTCTATTAGTTGATAAACACCATCTCTGGTTTTGACCTCCTCTTGATGAAGACACTGGCAGCTGCATTTGCACACTGGTTTTCGTTTTCCAGTGGAAAAACCTCAATTTTGTGATAAACTAAGCTCAAACCCCAATCCATGTGGCTAGTTTGTTCAATCCATCTGAAAAGCTCCTTGCGAGGTAAGAAAGTCAGCTCGGCCGGTGCTACCAAAAGGAAACCATTAAGACTGTTTATTGCTATCCTGAGCCACTTCAAAATTACACACACGATTGCTTTGAAATGTTCCCATTTGGAAAGAATAAGCATACATGCAAAGTGGTTCCTAGCTGCAGGCTCATTGCTCTTCAAGCAATGCCGTCCATTGTCCTGGAAGAAGGTGGCCTCCTTCCTTTTTGCCTACCCCAGTATTTTCAAGAAACAACCCAGCTTCTAGTAATAGACACCTATACGTACACTTAATAGAGCCAGTTCCTGGTTTTCCCAAGTTGGTCAGAATTTTGCTTTCAAATTTCCTATGTTCATCCCAAAATTTCACTCTAAATTGCCTTCCCAGTGGCTTCACCTCTGCGAGGCATCTTCTTCACGTGCAGTACTATGTAAATATTACCACAGTGGCCAGAGTTAAGAAAAACATTTACTTTTATGGCATTTTTCTCTGTGTTTCACAATAATGAATGTTTAACTTATCAATGGCATGTGTTAGCATGTAAAAAGCTGGATAAATAAACCTAATTCAGGCTAAATATATTCTGTAGTCTAGCGTACTCGTGAGGGACTTTCTGTTATCTGTGAAGTGACCAGAGGGAGCGTGCGGAAAAAACAAATGCTAAATGTGCAGAATTAATGGAACGATCCCTGCTCCAAGATGGACTTTTTAAGTGTTAACTAATAATTTTTAAATACTTTGGTGAAAATATATGAAACGTTTCGTTTTATTCCATTTGAAATAATTCAGCTGGTAAGTCTTTTTCAGAAAGCAAATTATTGTCGCTGCCTCACAGCTCCAATTTATTATCCAAAGTAATAACCTTGGCAAAAATGTCTATTATTTCAACTCTTGAATAAGGACTCAGTTCACATGTCTAATGTCCTGTGTAAGAGAATTAGCAGAAACTCATCTCAATGTGGTTTCAAAAGAGGAAACTAAGCAGACAGCCTTGTTAATTTAGCATATAGACTTGGAATAAAGTACAACATCCATCATCTCTCGAAATTAAATTAAAAATTGGTCTTGTGTCCAAGGAGAAGGAGCCAATTTTCTGCTGGAAGCAGAGTCCTGGAAGATCACTAAAACCCTTAATGGTTCTTTCATTGTGGGAGCCAATATGAAAGAAAAACCAGTTTGGGAGTTCAAATTACCCCTCGCATTAAATGCTAGAACATGTGTAATCTTCAGGTTGGGCCTGTTGCTGTTGATGCAATGCTTTCTGTCACCATGGACACACGGGGAATTCCAGCTGCGCTTGTCCTCCTGTCCTTAAAATCTTCCCGTGTGCCGCTGTACGCTGCTGCAACGCTGAACAGGCTTTTGCATTCAGGGTGAAATACCCTTCCTTATCATATGTCGTGTATAGTTCTTATTCTCCTGTGGTAGGTTTCTATGTGTGATAAAAAGATACTTGCAAACACACACTGAGATTTAATATCTCAGGAAAGGGAAGCCTGAAAATATGTTAACAAGATTTTCAGCATTAAACACAATTTTGTTTCAGATTTCAGCTGTTAAACATCTTAATTTGTTTTGCTTTTTACTCCAGTAACATAATGCTAATACACTCTGACAGCTTGTGACTCCACGCCGAGAAGGTTTCACAAACCAATCTCTTTACTTGAAATTTGATTTACAAAGTGCCTCAGTCCTTTAGCTGGGTGGCAGCAGTCACTGTCACAACACTTGTCATGTCTTGAAGTAGGAGCACAATCTGGGCAGTTTTTCCCTGTTTGTTTATTTTCTTCTAGTGGAGGATTCACTGAGATGAAAGATCCTTTTAACCATTTCATGTCCTCATCCATCAATAAGCTCAGTCCAGAAAATCCTGTCATGCAATGCCTGCTACACTCCAAAGGAAATAGTGGATTTTTTTTTTTTGCAACATACATTAAACTCTTGGTGCAGAATACAGGTGGCATCTATGCAGTTTATTTTTACAATATTTGTTTTGGATGAGCTCTTCTAAGAGTTAATGCAGAAAGCTTTTAGACTCCACGTTCTCCTTCCAGCCCAACCTAGCTTTGGGCTTCTTCTCACCAGCAGTTAGGTCAGGCTGCTTTCTGGGTGCTCGAGATCACTGCTGAGCCAGCAGGACCATTTGTTTCAGCTACAAGCCAGCCCCAACCTTGTGTGGGCCATCATTTTCCTGGAAAATCAAGTTTTTGTCATGTGAGGACTACATGAAGCGGCACTTCGTATTACGAACCCCTGCAGAACAGGCATGAAAAATAACAGATGACCCCAAGCATCTGCTCTCAGAGGTAGCTCTCTAGGCTGCTGCCTGCTCTTGGCAGGGGTGGGTATCTTCTCTGTGTACATGCATGTGGCTTGTCCTGAATGAGCATGTCCTGCCATGTCCCAGCACCCTGACAGGCATGTTATGTAGCAGAACCACCTCTAAAGGATAAGCACCATGTGGACCATTCGTTTGAGTAATTGTATAATTAACCGGAGAAGATGATTTGGCATCAAAACTTAGTGAAAAATCTTTTTTTCACCTCTCCTCCCAATAAATGGATTTTTAGATTTTTTACATTTATTTTACTAAGATAAAATGTCTGTTATTCTCCAGGCAGAAGATACAACTGCTGCTGTGGGAACAGCAGTGCCAATGTTTCCAGCTCTCCTTCTCCATAGGTAAGACATGGGAAACCAAGCTAACATCACCTAGCCAAGAATCCCATCCCGTAGAGCAGACCAGAGAAATAAACCACATGTGCCTGCCTCACTGCAGAGGCATCACTCGTGAAAACACTTTGCTTACAGTTTTTAAATGTCCTTTCTTCCAGAAAGGGAACACCTTTTGCCATGTTTTCCTCTCAAAAGGACATTTAACCAGAAGGATTCAGCTTGCCTCGCTCAGCTCCAAGCGTAGGAAATGATCTGCTAATGCAACAGGGCTGTACGCTAAATAACTGCAGTCTGCACGGAGATGCCGGCCGCTCCTGCTAGCCTGGCCGAGGCAGTGCAGAGCGTGCTGCCGCTCCATGTGCTGCATTTCTAGACAAGCTGACTCCACTCCTGATGGGCTTCTTGCTCTGCTGACTTTTACTGCAGTACCCAGACAACCAGGTCCTTCTGAACTCTGCAGTCACTATGCTGTAGTCACAGTAACTGTTAGACGCATGCTTTTTTGGTTGGGATTTTTGTTGATTTTGTTTGGGTTTTTGTTATCTATACTGAGTTTCTAGCATCTTTATTGCCAGGTTGTAGCCTAAATTAAATTCACTAGTGAAGACATTCTTTCACTGGACAAATTAGTTTCTGTGTCCCATTCATCCATTTGGAAAGAGACATATAATAATATTTTTCTGCCTCACAGCGGTGTTTTTAAATCTTATTCAACTAACGATTGCTTTACTGTTTTCCGGTGACGACGGGCTCTGTAAGCACTGGTGATTAAGTGTGTGGTCCAAGAAGTGCCCCACTGACTCCAGCCCCCCTTTTCTGCTGGTGGTACTTGAAATACAGTTGAAAAACTGAAAATAGTTGAAAACCTGAAAAAGCAAGCCTAGGTACTTATGATTTTACACAAGACCAGGGCCTCTGGGTACCTGACTTGAGGCCTACTAAAGATGGCTGGTTATCTGGGGATTGCAATCAGGTTATCCTCAAAAACTGAGCTGTTTCCAAGTCCCTGACGTTGGGTGCTCAGGTTTTGTGGTATTCAAAATGATTCAAAGTCTCGTCCAAATTATTTTATATTACTGCAATACAAAGGAAGTAACTGATATTTGTATTCAAGCTGCAGCTCAGTCCTGTCAAGAGAGAGACATCTTGCCTTAAAACTGTAAACAAATAAAATGATACTGTAGAATTTATTTGCTTTCCATGATGAAAAGTACTATGGCAGCCTGTGGAGAAATATGTCTTCTTACATTTGCCTTGCTAGCCACAAGGATTTAATAAAGATTCTCAGTGCAGCACACACACAGCTTTTCCACACTTGGGCTGCTTCAACCATCTTATTATTTACCTATTTCTGCAAGAGCTCCCACTGCTGGCAGTGTCTGCCCTGTTTGCACGCACCTTTCCAAAGCCTACCGGGGAGCAACGATGTTTATTTACAGCCCTTCTTTCTAACTGCAAATGGACAGCAAGCAGCTGAGAAATGCTATATTAATCAACTGAGAAGCATTTCTGCCTAAAAAGAAGAATCCCTGGCATCTGAGGGAAAAAATGAAACTGTCTGCAGCAGATGGTGACAGCAAACTGCAGCAGAGGGAGGAGCCCCTGGCCCTGAGCCGGGCTGGGCTGTGGGGCACAGGCAGCAGGGCCCTGGCAGCGCTGGGTGGCTCCTGGCGAGCTGGGATGTGCCACGGGAGCACAACTGGATTTTGTCTGTGTGCAGGACTGTTGAAAGCTAACTCTGAAACTCAGCTAACATCATATCAGGCCAAGATGTTTTTGTAAGTAAAGGATGCTAAGTCATCCCTAATCAGAAGAACAAACATTAACCAAGGACATCCCACAGCAACCAGACCTCAAAGGAGTGCTGAGAAACTGATAAAAGGGAACATCCTATCCCAGAAGATGCCGAAAAACAGTAACTAGGGGAAAGGTAATTCCGGCAGGGGGAGATTGCGACCTCCGACTCATGAGCCCCCTACCATAATTACACCCCAGACTCAAATTGAAGGACAACCAAGCATGCTCATTAATTTAAATAGTAGGTGAAGAGATTTTAACCAATCATAGCTAATCATAATACTGCATATGTATTAGGAAATTGAGTATGGTAATGAGTGTATATAAGTAGATGCTGACTTGATGATTCGGTGTGCTAGCTTTGTGGAATTACCACCTAGCACCCATCTCTGTGCAGAAATGAAATAAAATCAATATCTTGACTCAGTGTGTGAATTGGATTGTTGCATACCGGGTAACGAACTCCCTTTGTGAGACAACAGGACAAGGCTGAGAAACTGGCTGTGTCCTAAGTTGAGAACAAGAGGGGAGAAGTGGTGCAACCCCACCATTTACCCTTTGAGAGCTTGCTCCTTGCTGAAGTCATTTTTCCATCATAGGCACGCGGTTCCTGAATGTTATTTATCACAACTCTTCTGCAGCTGATATTCGCGTTCTTCATATTACCTTGCCTCTAGCTGGTAGGAGCTAAAGTTGATTACTTTTTACATCAAAGCTTACTCAGTACAGTGTAAGCCTGCAGCTCCCAGGTTAACAGCGTGTGAGGGTTGTTGTCAACTGGAACTGTGTGAAAATAGCCACAAGCTGCTTCAGGTATAGAGGATGCTCGAAAAGCCTTGAAGCAGCAAAGAGAAATGTATTCATGTGTTTAATTGTATTCACGCTGTAAGCAGGTTTTAACCGTTCAAGATGAAGAGAGGTGTTGAGAAAGCCAAGTACTGAGTGATAATATTCCATCATAAACTGTTTGTCTGCACGTATACCTTGCTCAATTATTTTGCCTACTTAACACACAGCCCCATGTGAAAAAATACAGCTTTGAAGTTAATACACCACCTACACAAATTTGAGCAGTATATAAAGAAATGCAATAGCTGTAAATGTCACTGTACATAGCCACCCAGGCTTTTTTCCCAGATGTAAACCCAACTACATGGAAGACTTGCAGCTTGTGCAAGTGAAAAGCTTTCTCCTTGCCCTTCATCCCCTGCGCTGAAGTGAATCACTACGAAGGCAGTGCAGCCGCCTGAGATCCTCATTCTTCGGTTTACCCAAAGTTTTCTCAGAAGTCCATCATCTGCAAAGGTGATTTAATGAGGCAAGCCTTGCAAATGAAACTACAAGCACCGTCCTCTTCTGTATAAAACACAGCGCAGCGAAGGCATCAGTTAGCTGTGATAATTTTGATTCACTTAGGGAAAGCCTCTATGTGTTGTTACCAGTCGGGCACACGCCTGGCCCCAATATTGCAGAAAATTATAATAGATGGGCTTTGCCACTGCAGACAAAAAAGTCAGCTGTCATGACTTTTGTTGAAAAAAACTTCTAGTTTTGATTATCAAACCACATGCACTTATGCTGGACTGTATCATCCAGTCAAGTGAAATATTCTTTTACGCTACTCAGAGAAATAAAACTTAAAATAGACTATTTGCTAAGCACAGAAGGATATAAAAATACTAGTCAACAGTTCCACGAGAAATATAAGAAGAATGCTACCAGCAAAGGTTTGCAAGAAATGAGGACCTCTATTCCTATAAAAAGATTTGGAAAATGCAGCTGCTTTTCTGCAAGGCAAATAGAGCAGATTCTGCAGCAAAACCTTCCCATGTATTTTCACACTGCTGTGGGCAAAAGCACATCAGTCACTACCTTTAAAACAGATAATGGCTTTTCAACTGTTGTGTGCCCATGTCTATCTGTAACAAATGCTCTGAGAGATAACAGCTTTGGCTAAGGCAAATGGATGAGAGTTGGGACCGGCTGATTTGCCTCCGCCACTACCTCCCAGCTTTGCCATCAGCATGTGTATGCATGCTTAAACACATAGGTTGCACCCCAAGATAAGTGTTTGAAAGTGGTTTTGTGAGGCTGCAAACTAATTCTGAAATTCAGCTTTGGTCCATTGGAACAGACTTGTAATTATATCAGTTAGCAGCACGCTTTGTTATAGTTCCCTTTTCAATGTCATCTTACCTTTTCCAAACTAAGAACAAGCTACAAAATACATTTAGGGCTACTGGTAAGAGAGCGTTAAGTGTTAACTGGCTTCTTTATCTAGGTGCTGTCCTTTTATCCCTAAATTTTAAATTTAGCCTAAGACCTGCGAATACTTAGAACAAGAGGGCTGAATGCATTTCACAGCCTTGTATCTAACAGTGCTCTCTTCACACTTAAATTATCTAAAGCCTAACTGGGACATGGCTGGGTGAAGAGGGTTTGCAGGAGTCGTGTGGCTTCAGTGTGAGGCTCTCCCCCACCAGACTCTGTAAGCAGTGCCTCCCTCTCTCCGGGGAACAGGCACACCATGAGCACTGCCCTCTGCCCAAGTGGTTCCAATGTGAACCCATGGATCTAGGAACCCATGGATCCAGGAAGGGCACCAAAAAGCTATGCCAAATATGAACCAATCTAAATATTTTTAAAAAAAGCCTCCAAAATATCAGTCCATGAAACAGTTCAGAGATCTCAGTTTCACCCTCACATTGGTGATGATCTGAGTGTTATCATCATGTGTCAGTCAGGAAAAGCTTTAAATTAAGACTTGAATAGTAGCACAAAGTCCAACACAGAAAGCCCATGCTGAAATTTAGTCTACTTCAATACATTACCATTAGTTAATAGACAACAGAGATGCCAAATTACTCACCAGAATTCATTTTTCCTAAGAAAAGTTTGTAATTAGACTAAAAAAACCCCTTACATTTAATATCCTTTGGAAAAATAACCACTTTGTTCTCACATGGCAATGTTTAGATGTGGTCCCAGGAAAGTGCATTTGGAGGTGACACCTCCAATCTGGGTGATAGGGACATCTTGAGAAACAGGAGGATCAATGCAACGCCTCCCCCGCAGACTTGTGCACTTCCACAGAGTTTTATGAACCACCCCAAAGGCAACCAAAGAGCAGTTGGCTGCAGAGAAGAGGGGATATCCATTGCAAACACCCAAGTCAGGTCCCTGGAACAGCAGCTCTGGCATTACCATTAACACAGAAGTTGTTTCAGAAGCAGCTCATTTGTCTGGTACATCCTATTCATTTTCTGAGCTGGAAAAGATTTGATGACTCTGTTTCTGAGACCTTCCTGATATGTTTGTAATCTTTTTATCCCCATCAGCACCTGAGAGGGGTCCTTCCAAGTATATATTCCATGAAGGTACATATTCATATCAATATTGGTCTTTTAAGTGATTGAGGATGCTTCGAGACACAGCAATTGTAAGTGTCATGCCATGCTGGGGCATGACATCCCATCCCCAGACGCCAGGTACAGGCACATGATTTTATTCTGTTGTGAAAGTCTTCTCCCAGGACATATTTTAGTACTCTCTCAGCTAGGATTTAATACAGCAAATTTTCTCATTTGCAGAAAATGTTGATCTTCATAGTTTATGCCATTGAACCTATATAGGAATAGCATGACTGGTTAATACCTTTTGCATTGGTGATTTTGTTTCTGGGAATACAGACTTAATGATCATTCTGTTATCCAGTAATGCGTATTTCTGAATGCCCTGAAAACATAGTTTGGTTATTTTTGTGATGCTTTTTTGCAAGCTCTTTAAACTGCTTAAAGACTAATGGAACCAGTCCTTGCAAGAGGTATCCAAACATCAGAACTAGGTAACTATATTTAGGGTCATGCAAAATTCTCTAGGAGAGTCTCAGAGTCTGAGTATACTGTGGCGAGCAACAGTTTCCCACAGGGCATCACATGCTTGAGGTGCAATGTTGCCAGGGATCCTGTTCGCCCTTCCACAAGAAATGTGTCACATGCCAGGTGTGTGGTATGAAAAGTATGTTTTGGTGAGCTCCGGCAAACCAGAGGCTAGGCAAGAGATTACTTTGAAGAGCTACGTTATGTGTTACAGAATAAGCATCATTTGCTATCTGATATTGATGCTTACCTTTCTGGAAGAAAAGGTTTGACCTAACCATCTGAGACATTTTCTGTCCCACAGGTGCTAATGCTCTGACACTCAACACAGGAAGCTACCAGGTAGTTTCCAGAGATGTGGATGGCATGTCTCTGTTCCTGTGCTTGTCATGGGAGTAGTTTGTTGTCTATAATCAGAGGTGATAAACAAAAGGAATTTTTAAAATCTTGTTTTCTTCTTTCTGTTTGATAAATTCTGTTATTTCAAGGAAAGATTTGCATTTCTGTTAATTTTGGTTTAGTTTCTTCAGCATGTTTTAAGCAGCAGCTTACCCGCTTAGAAAAAAATGCATCTGTGAACTATGGATGTGGCATCAGCTAGGAGAATTTGCAGTGCATCACGTGCGGTGAAGCAGATGGACTCTACAGATGAGTTAACAGTGACTCATAAGATTGTCTTAAATAATGGATTTTTTTTTTTCCCTAAATGGCTTAAAAACCCATATGCTTTGGGGAGGAAAGCTCCAATAGCTACTCTTGCAGAGCACAGGGTATTCAGTAAGGTCTACAGAGTAGCAGCTATAGCCTTCCAGAGGGGTAAGCATCCCTCTTGCATGTTTAACTCATGCTACTTTTTATAACAAAGATGAACAAGAAAACAGACACCACCACCCCCCAAAACACCAACCCCACACTGTACTGTGAGAAGAGTCACAGCCCACCCTGTACTTTCTATCTCTGTTTTGGGCTCTTATTGCTTGCAAAACTTGAGCGGCTTCCAGTTTAGTCATTTCCCCTTATCAGGGAATTCAGATGAAATTACATTCCTACCAGAGGCTTTTAGAGGTATATAGGAGTCCTGTTTGCCTTTACAGGAGATGTATTTTTCTGGCATATTTTCTTTTTTTTCCAGTCAGTTGGTGGTCATCTGCTCACTTCCAGTATCCACAACCCCTTTGGATTTTCACTGCAGATGTGTCTCTGAAAATGAGCATTTTGTCATCTTGTTCCCCAGTCACCCGACCTTTTCTCAGGAGAGAAGAGACAAGGGGGGAGAAAAGCGGGGTGAGCCCCCTCTCCGCAAAATTTATTGAGTAAGTACTTAACCAGCTTCCCATCATCAGGAAGGGGATCCCTCTGAGACCAAATCTTTGCTAAATTGGGCAGCAAGAACTGTACCTAAAGCTAATTTTCTAAACCAAGTGGTAGCTGCCTGCTTTTAACTATCCCTCGAAGAGTTGTCTGGATAAGGATCAATACTCATGAGATGAGCAAGCTACTGCTGTTTATTACCTGTGCCTAAAGCCTCCAACAGCTACGAGCACCTGGCTGTGTTTGCTGATGAAGTCTGCTCCAAAACATGTGCTAAAGAGAGAAAACAAACAGCAAAACAAAGGGGGGCAGCTGGACCCCGGAGCAAGGGCACAGCGGAGGAAACGGAGCCCTCATCCCGCCGGCTGCAATGGAGGAAAGGGGAGGGATGGAGGCATCACACCTGGACGGGGTGCGGAGGAGGCACAGAGCTCTCCTGAGCAACCTGGCACACATCCCCTTTTGCATGGGGTATCCTCTGCCCCAATGTCTGAGCCTCAGCTGTTGCAGCCCACTCCTCTCCCACACTACCACCTATTTCTTCCCTATGTCCCCAGCTTCATTCCGCTGCTCGGCAAGCCATCGTCCTCTCCCGTGGCATGCCAAGGCCATGTTAGCAGGGTGGTCTCCTTTGGGGCCCTCCTGGCAGCCTTTGCTACCTGCAGATGAAGGTGCTGGTGAGCAGGTGACACAACTCCTCTTTTAAAGGTTTATGGAATTATTTTGGCATTAAATCAGCGCTGGTGGAGTGCACCCCCATCGATGCCCTTTTAGGATCACAAACGGCTTTGGTCAGGTCAGACCTGCCAGGTCACATTCACCAGAAAATAATAATACAAAAAATCATACAAGGATTTCCACCATTTTACTTGGCTCATAAGGGTCACAGTCACCAAAACTGTACTTGTCTGGGTGCCCAGCAACCTTGGTGCAGAGCTGCTGAAGCAGAAACAGCTGCCCGACCGCCTCCAAATCCAGCCTCAGAGCAACCTCCAGCGGCAGCGAGCTGTTCCCGCAGACACGGCAATGATGCTCGCCTCTGGGAAGCCCAGCATACCACAGAGCGACGCTGGCCCTCTGTCCAGAGATGTACATGCAGAAATAATGTAAGACCACTACCATTTCCATTAAGGCACCGGGATAAAAATCTGCTTTCAAAAAATTAAATTGTCAGTACTTTCCCTTGACTCATCTAACAGCCAAGACATGCTTCTGGCACAAAACCAAACCCATCATCCACTGAAGACCTGATTAAAAAGAAAAAAACAGGGCAGTTATTTGTGTAAAATTTTGTGTGAACTTTTTGCTGGTTACTGGGGAAGCCACATACTCGTTGCGATTCAAGAATCAGTGATACTGCAGCACGTGCGTAACTAAGCACAAACTGAACGCTCTTTGCTATGTGGAAATGGAATTAACCAAGCACATATTTAGCTTTGCAGTACATAAAGTGCTTTATTGAGTCAAAGTCTGAACCACAGTCCACCAACATCAATGAAAGATCTTCTGAGGACTTTGGGTTGACTCACAGAAAGCCATCTCTGCTCATCTGTTACCACGACAGCCATACGTGCTCTCGGAAAAACAGGTCACAGCAGCAATCCACAGGGTATCGTCCCATCTCATGTCTGTCTTTTTTATTGCCTCATCTCATATACTAAGTTTTGTGGAATATAGCTTGGTTCAGCCCACCCCAATCAAGCAGAGGCTTTTACCAAGCGGGATGTACACACTCTGCAATCCAGTTTCACAGACATGTTGCATGCAATAGGAGAAATTACTTACAATAAGTAAAATCAACACTACCAAAGGTAATCAACATTTTATTTATAAACATACATTTACTATAAAAGCTGTTGCATTTTAGACAGTTTTCCTAATTTCCAGAGGCATTTTAGAATAAATAAAGGAAAGTTTAGCATAACTGGTATTCAACATTAGCCCCAGCTAGGACAGGAATCCTTGCCCTTGAATGGACACGCAGATAAGGATGGTCCCCTTCTGGTTCACCAACCTTTAGGACATTCACCAAGAACTACAGATGTACTGCATCAATAACACTACATAGCAAGAGTAAGGAAAAAATACACCATGGAAAATGGGGTTGTGAAATACAGATGGGTTATGACATCTGTTCAGGTTCTCTGAAGTAGTAAGAGGCTAAATAAATTCTGAAACATCTAAAATCCATTACATACATTGTATTTGCTTAGCAATAATAAATCATTTTTTTGCAACAAATACATTTACATTGTAATTCAATTGTAGTAAAGTGTTATTTTTTTCTGCGCTCAAAGTTCCTGATAAGAAATGTATCATATTTATGTGCTTAAACTGAAGGAAAAAAAAAAAGATCTTAGCCTGAATTAATTTGTCATGTAAGACTCCAAAGGAAATACAAAATCAAACATAAGCAGTTGGCAAGCACAATTCAGAAAACTGTTGAAAATCATTCTCTGCTGGTGAATAGATGTTCACAAGGGGGAAAAAATCGTTGTCTGAGAAAGCTGCTTCATTTTGCTGTACGTACAATCAAACTTGACAAAAACATGCATATATGAAACTAATTGATAGACACTGGGATCAATTTCTAAGCAGCTTCAGAGATCCAGTGGTGTGTCTGCAGTGCGATGCATACCCCCACCCCACCCCACCCCACCCCACCCCTCGCCCATGCATTTTAGTCCCAACCACTACCCCTACGTGAATGAGAAGCAGATCTAACCTCTGTGACAACCAACCCTTTTACACGCTTGAGGATCGATTCGCACATCTAAACTCTATCACATGGGCGAAGCGGTGTTAGTGACTCATACCAAATAGATGCACAAGCATGCACGGTCTCGTTTCAAAATCAGGCCCAGACATCATATATTCACATATCCTTAATGCAGCACATGGAATTACACAGATGTACAAAGTTGGTTATAAAAATCTGCTTCCTGATTTTCCATGTTGCGCATTATTTGCCAGAAAATGTTATGATGGCCACATGCAAAGTGTAAGCATCCTGGTTATCAAAACCCTTTAACAGTAAATCATGCAGATGGTTAACCAAAATATTGGACATCGCTTTTATTTCCAAAACATTTTTCTGATTTTTTGTTTTTTAAAAGATTCCCCAGGTGAAGTCCATGAAGGACTTCAGCTTTTTGGATTTATTGCATCCATAAGTCATTGTTGACTGTGTGCAACAGCTTTGCATTTTCTAAGGCACAATTTTAAGGAAGTAACATGTAACTTTCCAGCAGATAGTCACAATGTCCTCCAATGACAACATCGTACATGGGTTTTCAATGACATGCAGTTTTGCATGGGTATGCAACTCACATGCAAGCAACTGTCTAGTGTTTAAATAAATAGTTGCTAGCTATAGAACAACTCTAAATTATTGCTTCCCTAATAACCACTTCATTTCCATTTACCAACTCATCAAAAGACAATGGATATGCACATAGATAAAATAAATCTCTATTAATTTAGTTTTATCCTGGTTTTAAGGCAGAATAAGTAGATTTTTTTTCCTCCATTTTAAGTTGCATCGTGAACTGCTAAAATGGGATATTCCCAATAACTGTTTACCAAAAGGTGCTAGGATATTTTACAATTGCAACACATCCCATAACCTCTCTGTGTGTTGCAGATAAAGTGACACAGCTCTGACCGCTGTTTCAACGAGCTGCTGGATCACTTTAGTAAGGAGCACATGCTTAATCAAAAAGCACAAAGGAAAACTGGCCCAAACACAGGCAAGTTAAAGTTTTTTGCCTACTGCTGCCAGTCTCCTCCCTGCCTGCCTTCCGCACTGCCAGGTCTTGCTGACTTTATTGGGGTGGTGTATGGAGGAACACAGGCTCAAGGCTGTTTAATTCCCTGCTTTGGAGGGCACCCAAACCACACACGTTTCTCCGCATGAGATTTTAATCAACCGTAATGTTTGCAAGTGAACGAGCAGATCTCAGACCGACTCAGACCACCAATGGGCAAGTTACACGCCAAAGAGAGAAGCTTTGCCCTAGCATCAAACCGCAGCTCGGAGACTCACAACTCAGCTGTGTCCGCCCGCTCAGCCGCCTCTCCCCCACATCACCTTTCATCAGGTTTAATAACAACGCAGGCTGCTGAACTTAGTAGGAAGGATTGCTCCTAATGGGAATCTTGACATCGTTAATGGTATACAGTCTTTAGGTTTAATGAAGAAATCTTTATTGGAGAGAATATTAAGCTATAGTCACGAACATTACTTGAGGTACACAAACAAAAAATCCTATCACTAAAGGTGCAATAATTTATTTGTATAACTCCTACCCTCCACTGAAGGTAATATAAACACAAAATGCTTCAGAATTACAGGATGTATTATCAAACTAGTCTCTGTATAAAAAAAGTTATAGCTTCAGTTATTACAGAGAAGTCGTGCTGTGATGTTTAGTTTTTCAAATGCACAGATTAGATACTATCTTAAAATTACTTCTCAGCTCAAGTTGGCATATTCTATAAACGTTCTGTAAACTTAAACTTTTTAATTCCTAGAAATATTAAAACAAAACAGCTTTATTGCATGTTTATTTTCTTATTACTTTCAAAAGAACAAGGTAACAGACTGGAAATCTTAAACATACCTGAAAGGTGGGATTTTTTTTTTAATAGTACTTAGGCTTTGCCTTCCCAAACATGGTCATACATATTTTGCAAATTTCTTAAGAAAGGGAAAAACCAACATATTAGATTTTAAAGGAGCAGGTGCAGCGTTTTTCTGAGTTTTTCAAAATGAGATGAGAGCCATAATGTCCATGGATTCAAGCTCTTACAAGTGATTGTCTGGAGGCAGCCGATATACATGAGAAGAGAGTTCCTTCTTGGAAGTTATTAGGACTGCAAATCATGTCACAATGTAGTTGGCTGTCCAGCAGCTGGATAAAACAAAACGAAACCAAGTCATTAGTTGACAAATTTTAACAAACATACATAGGCTTTTGCTCATATTAACTCTACAGTTCAAGAAACTGCATCTGGAAATATATATGATTTGTGCCCTGCTTCTCTTTCTTCCTGCAAAGCCGGGGCACTAACTGCAAAGAAGGATTCAGCATAACTCCAGTGGAAATATATTTTCCATGCTACATGGGCAAATGCACTTCTATTTCATCTTACTCCCAAAGTACTTGTGGTTATATTTACTTTCAGGCTTTGCAGTGGCAAAACAGTAAAGCAAAGGACCGATGAGTAATCTGTAGTGGTGTCTGGTTTGTGTTACGTGGTAGTACAGAGCCCTTGTGTTATTTGGCCATACAGGGAATCTCATGGATTTACTTCTTGCCTTTGACTTCGACACTCCTTTGACTTCGACACTCACAAACCTGTTAACTATCCCCCATGTTTGACATTGAATACCAAGTTCCCTTCCTTGTGAGGTTTTGCTGTAGAGAAATAACCTACCAATAAAACCCCATCCACTTTTATTTGAAAAACAGAAATATTTTGGACCCTGGACCACTACATAATCTTTACTGCTTTTCTCTCTTAAGGTTTTTGATAATTTATTTTGAAACAGAATCATCAACAGTTTCAAATAAGCTTCTGGCAGCCAAAATATTCCATTGAGATGCCCATAAGCATCTCAAAACAATACTAATTAATTCTGGGTTGGTCAGAGACAGACAGTTGTGTGCACTGCTGCTCAGGTTTTCAGATGTAGCCGTGGGGGCAGGAATGCACGAGCTGTGCAATCAAGCAACTGATTTTATATTTAGCATCAGAATTCCCAGAACTGAGAGGGAAAACACTAACATTGCACCAGTTTGTTCTTCATTTCAGATGTGGAGTCCATCAAATTCTACTTAAAAATGATCAACTAACCATATTTGCAGTTCTATCAAAACTAGTCCCTTAAAACTGTCAACAAGAGCCAGTGTAACTTAAATTCAGATAACTCATATTTTGAGATTTTGCATGAGAACTGGACACAGCAGGAAGAGGCAATTTACAGGAAAAAGACAAACCTTTGCCATTATTATTCTTCAGGAACCATACATTTCCTCAGAACCTACTCCCTCTGTCACGGACCTGGTTACTGTTGTGCTAGGTATGTACAAATGCAAAACCTTACTGCCCAAAACACGGTACACAGCTCTGTACTGCTTTTTCTAGCACCACTGCTGTAGAAATGATGATGGAGGGGGTGATTTCTACAGCATATAAGCTCATAAATGATTTATTTGAGCCTTCATCTATCCTTAAGGGACCTCAATTTTTATTTAAGCAAAACAGATTAAGAAGAAAAGGAAAATACGACTTTTATCACCTTCCTCTCTTTTTTGTGTAAAGATGGATGCGCAAATGTGCATTTTAAGGGTCAGGACCTCATTCACATGAGGAAGGTTTATAGTATCAAGCCTGAAGGGGAAAAGCTATTTCTAAATGTGCCAGGTTAAATAAATAATAATAAGAAGTTGCTAACATTTCTTAGCAGAATTTAAAAAAAAATCACCAAACAAATGGTTATACAATAGCACCCTCTAGCTCTGCCGATGGGGAAATCTCTCTCTCCTGAAACATCAGAGAAAAAAAACAAAATCTATTCTGCTGGCAAAGGTAGGTAGGTACCTTTCCTACTCCTGGATTTCTACAGCCAGTGCTTGTGAGAGAGAAGGGAATAGTAACTGAAAAGAACTCTGTACCTCCACTTATCAGTTAGGACTGTAGGCAGTGAATATACTGAACAGTAACATGGATTAGGAAGGCAACAATTACTCCTATGTTTTTTTTTCTGTGTCTTACTGTTTTCCACAAAGTAGAAAGCTAGCATGAGCACTGCCCATCTCATATCACTGGTGACATCGGGGTGAAGCTGAAATGCTCTAGCAATTCGGTATCAGTCACAGAAATCCAGGACTAGGAAGGACATTCAAGTGACCTGCTCTAAGGCAGAAAAATGCATCAAGTATTTTTCTGACATGCAATTGTCTGGCTCATTCTTCAAAACTTGCAGCAGGCAATGCATTATCACACGTCTGGGGATACCACCACAAGGATTCATTATGAGTTACAGAATGTTCCTAATGTTTTCCTTGACCACTTTGTCTGCAAATGGAGGCCTGGAGACATAAAAAATGGGAACTTCTCCAAACAAGGCCCAGGGTCCTAGACCTAGTAGAAGTATCTACATTGCCTCATGTGATGTGACAGATCCAAGCCTTCAGGACACGCAATGTGTGCACAGTGTAGGTGTTTATATTTATGCACAGAAAGGGCCTTTAAGTCTAATATTGCTGAGCAGAGATCCTCTGGGCAAGGTTTAATGGGCTTGGAAATCTTTTTTGACACAAGAGGATGATTAAAATAGCATGGGAAGGCTCCCCTTCCCATGGCGAAGCTCTGCCTGAGTGGCAAAGCCATTTGGGCATAAGGGAGAACACATTTCTTCCAGGAGGAGAAAAACTCATCAGTTAATATCATGGTAACAGTATTGTTAGAGTTCACTGTCCCTTGGACAGGACTTGGTACTTACTTCTGGACCGGATATAACAATCGTTGCAGTTAAGAAGACCATTTCTAATCCTGACATCTGTCCCGCTTGCTGCATCTCCCAGCTGTCCCTTGCAAATGCCACACTGTCAATTGAAGAACAGAGAAAGTAAGGGAGACCATGCCCTACTATCTGTCACAACTGTCCCGAGGTTTTGACTTTTCTTTCAATAGTTCTTGGAACAGTGAGAAAAAAATAACCCCCAGAACCCAGCCCATACTCCTACAGAGCACTGCAAATCAGTGAAAAGTTTATTTTAGACCCAACAGCATTTAGGACTGGATTTCAGCAGTCTCCACTTATGCAGAAGTGAAGTCTAGTGATTTTAAGGGACATCTGATTTTGACGTTGCATTCTGGAGCCAGCCCATTTGCGCTGGACAAAGCTTAGAGAGGCCAGAGGTTTAGTTTGGGTAAATGTCTAAAACCAAAAAAGGCTTAATGAACGTCTAAAACCAATTGGGCCAAAGATAATGGAAATGGACACTTTCTGAGTTCTCTGGAAAACACTATCTTCAGACACTCAAGAACAGTCATGCTTTTGTTGAGAGCTCTGGTGAAAGACCAAAGACATCACCCATTCCATACTCAAAGCTTTCCAACCACGGCTCAGATCAAAGATGGCTTTGGGACTAACCGGGTTTTTGAAAAACAATCACAAGGTAACTAATTTTATATTTAAAAACAATGAGTACAACTGGGAAATTATATGCTGCTTCCCTCTGTAAGTGCGGAAGCTACGTTTGCTTGCTAAATCACAGGTTTTAATTAACAATTAACATGTCTGACAACAAAATAACACATTAGCTGCATTACTTCCACTTCTCCTATAAACAAACACACACACAAACAAACATACAT
Source organism: Balaeniceps rex (assembly GCA_013401315.1). NCBI lineage: Eukaryota > Metazoa > Chordata > Aves > Pelecaniformes > Balaenicipitidae > Balaeniceps > Balaeniceps rex. Next base: position 125,080 of record VYZW01014979.1, read on the forward strand.
AACAAACATGTGAATTCCTTGGCCCTCTCATTTTGAATTTCACATCTACAGCCCTCAATATACTCTCTCCTCACACTGTGCATGACTTGAGATTTTTCTTAATAAAGCAAGAGACATACCCTGAAGCACTGAATATGGAAATAAAGACCAAGCATTTCAATAATCATGGCAGCTCCTTTTCCAAGAGGAAGCCCACAGGTAGAACAAAGCTTCTTTCCGCTGACAGACCTAGGAGACAAACATGACTTTAAGAAAACAGAACAGCAACTGATGCTAAAACGTAGCCAAATGTTTACACAGGCTTATGGAGAGGGATAGGATGGGAGGAAGGAGTGTTGGGGGGTGTCATATAAATACACGTTGACCCTTCAACCACATTGCTGATCAGCCTGCACGTCTGCCTCGCAGACAAGCAAGCAGAGGACTTAAAATGCTTGAATGCACAGCAGCTTGGATCCATTTCCCTGCTAGTCTGCTGTGCTAGATCAAGGGAGATGCAAGCCTCTTAACAGAGACCCAGATGGCAGGGAACCATGCCTGTGGATTACCTAGACTCAGTCAATGCCACAGCAATCAAAGCAGATATTCACACAAACGACCCGAGTCAGACTCTCAGCCTGGAAATTTTTCAATTTGTTTGCAAATGGGTTTGCTTACTGCAGTCAGAAGGCAGGGATGCTGCTCTTACACCCAAATAAGCTGGCAAAGTCAACAGTAGCAGCGTAACTGCAGTAGCACAGACCAGGCATCAGGCACTTGCTAACTAATTCCAGTCTATGTTGCTGCAGCTACATGCCCGCTAGTACTCCAACTAGTTACAGTAAAGCTGAAATCAGATCTCCATCTGCAATGCAAAAATACTTCAACTCTCTCCTTAAGCTTCAGTCCTGTCTAGACCTTTCTAGTAAATTAGCTGTTTGATGACAGCTGGGTGAGGGATCAGAGCCCCAGGAATAGCTGGTACCCTTTTTCATAATGGTTTTAATGGCAGTGCAGGTGCACGCTTCTATGTGTTTCACGCTCTTCCCTTCTCACCTGTCTGCCAGCCTGCCAGAACTGATGTTTGTCTAGTGAGGTGAACTTGAGACCAAAAGGGATCCCCACCATGTACACTGACAGCACAGGCACATCACTGTCTTGTTGCTTCATTCTCATTATTCCTTTTAGAGTAACTTCCTTGGTTTCTTCTCCTCTCAAGAATAACTCTTGTTATTCTTGAGTTTGTTTTCACTTCTTCTCCACTATCAGAGTCATTACAAGGACAAGTTAAAGTGTTGGATCAAAGAATAAAGTGCTTTGGGAAATTTTTTAAAAGAAGTTTTCTAATCTTTTAGTGGAACAATGAATTACATCCCATCCATCGTTTCCAAAACTAAGATTTATTTCAGGAAAAGATCTTGGAAAAGGGTCTCAGATGAGGATATAGCTGCTAAATAATACGAAGTAGCTATCATGACTAGCTACATGTGCAAGAAATGATCTGCAATCCCACCAAAACTGCAGCTACAATTAGAAAAAAAACAGAAGAAATTGTTCACATAAAAAATTCCTAATAGTTTCATGTCAATGTAAATGGCACTGGAAGGAGGGCTTTGCTATGAAACGTGAAGAAAAATGTTATTTAAATAGAGCAAAAACTTGCTATGTTTTCTGTGTTGTATTACTTTACCCTATTTAACAAGCCAACTCATTTTAATACGTCCCAAATTATCAGTGATTCTATCAGGCTACAGTTAACATTTATTTACAGTTGGTATACATATCTCACTGAAAGCTGCACAGCTCATTGCCTGAGAGAATCATATCTCCAGGAGATTAGCATTACTGCAGAAAAATTAAAAAAAAAAACAGCAAAAAAGCAAAATGTGTTTCAAGTTGGAAATTAAGGGAAGGATTTCTTTTTAAATCAGCAAGCGTTGAAATGTCAGTCGGTGACAACATCTAGAGCATACCTCACTCCTGAGCAGGTGACTATTCACAGTGAAGACAACATCCTTCGGGTTAAGTGCTCTGCACTCACGCTTTATCGCTTACTTTGACTGGGGCTTATATTGTCCCATTTCAATTTCACTGAAATTTCAATGATCAAGCAGAGTCCTACAGCTGCTTTCTGAACTGTGTTATTTGGAGACATAAAAATACTGCTGAAGTAGGCAAGAAATACGGGAGAGGGAGCTACGCGTTTGTTCCATGCACGGTTATGAATCGCAACATTTGGAAGAATTAATAGTGCATCCACATAATACTAATGTGATTTACACTGCGGCAGTTCACCAGTGACTACAAGATGCATTCAGTCTGCAAAATTCCTTATTGACCTTTTGTACCTGTTGGGTGACTGACTCGGAGCAGCAGGAGAGCAGGGAGATGATGGTCCAGATTGGAAGTTCTCATGATAGCCTGCCCTAAAATACAGGAGAGAAAATGCATTACTACAGCTGAAGAACAACTAAACCAGAGGTTTTGTACTGAGAAATGCCAGTTGATGGATTTCAGGATTCCCAGCTCTAAAGGTTTTATCTAAGGAAAACAAGGTATAAATTTGCTGCCCACTGCCATTTTGATACAATGAAAAATAGCACACACTTTTTGGTTCTGAGTCCTGGTCTGCTTGCTATTGCTCAATCAGATAACCCACAAGGCAATCAGCCATGTGCAGACTCCTACCCACCTAACAACCCAACGTAGCTCACACCATGATGAAGTAGGGTTAAGCCAAGACACACCACCTTGTACTCTCTGTTCCCCAGGGGATGTGCACAGAAGCACACCGGTAGAGCAGATGTGGCGTTGATGGAGGGTCTGTGCCCTTCACTGAGTAAAAAGGAAGCTACCAACACTGAAAAGTGGTTTATTCTTATTTGTGTCCATTCTACCCTGCAAGAATTTGGTGAGAAAAACCATGGATGCTTTTTCTTATCAGAAATCATAGGATCAATTCAACCTCTCACTACTTAAAGCTGTTTACAGATTAAATAACAATTTTCTCCAACATTAATGAGCAGTTTGTTATGAGGAATAGGTAATCAAACCTCAATCTACATTAGTTTTGACTGGATACAAGCTTCATAGAGGTAACGCATATCTTGCAGGACACTGCGTTCATATATATGCTAATGAAAACAGGTGCTTCTTTCTCATTACAGAGATACACTTCTTGCAAATATTAGGTAAACATAACCCTTGTTTACTGAAAGAACTGGTGTTACTTTTTAGTAATGCTCACTCAAAAACACAAGGCAAAGCATCAGAGAAGAAAAAAACCTCACCAAATTTATAGCAGAAAGAAAATACTAATCTCTATATATCTTCTTTCAAAAGCTATAATCCTTAAAGAACTAGAAAGTAGCAACCAATGTGTGTTTAGAAGCTAGGGAATGAAGCGCTCAGATATCAACTTCAAAGAGGCAGACTTCTCCTGACATTCCCATAAATGTTTCTTTTCTTTTTGAACTTTTTCTTTAAAAACTATAAATGTCTGTCTTAGGGACTTAAAACAAATGAAGCGCATGAACAGTTATGCAGTTGAGTGTTTAAAGACCTAAGGAGGAAGAAGACACAGAATGGCAAGCAGGAGGTGTCCTCCCCAATGAAACTAGTTACTGGGGTACCTGCAACGAGGAATGAAGTGGATAAATGTTAGCAGTCTTGGTGGGAAAGCCAGGAATCAAAGGTGTCTGCACGGTGCAGGACTACCCATGAAACTTAACTGATAAAGAATGCTGAGTAGGAATATAAGGGAGAACAGAGTGAGCAGGACTTCTCAACCTCTGCAATAATCTTTATTTTACGTTCTCACCTCCTTATTTCTCCTGTGGAGCTCAGCTGTTGTCCCACACTCTGGCCCAGGAATGGTCTCTGCCGAACGTCCTCTGCGCGATGCGGGGACTGCTTTGTCAGCAACTGCTGGTTCCAGGAGACGTCTACAGTGGGAGGTGGGGAAATCTCAATACTTGTGATAAAATGCTTTTGTCAATACTTACAGACCAGCATAGCTTGTGGGCACACCTTAAAGGAGACATGAGATGTACTGTTACTTTAAAGTAAGTTCTCAGAAACCCCTGACAAAGTCAGACAGGCTCTGCTACACCAGAAGACCTCTCGTCCCCTTGTGTTACCTTCACATACCTACCCTGCTGCTGAATGTCAGTTTCTGAAGGGGGAAAGGGAGAGGTCAAGCAGCTGTCCACGAATAGCACTTGGGAAAATAAAGTATTTCTGTCCTAAGGAAGGAAGCACCAGAGAGACAGAAACTTCCCGTGATGCCTGGGGATCCAAACTTCTCAATAGCAAGAGTTAAGAGGAAGGTGGTGTAGTCACTGCTCTCCGTAAGCCTACTGATAAACAGATTTCTTCCCTTGTAATTTCCTTCTGCGTTTCATATGGTTGCACAAGGCTCAGTGACAGTAACAGCCTCCCAGCAATATGCAATGATCTGTGATGCCCAGGTAGCCGACCATCCCATCTTTGAGACAGAGCACACTACCTGGATCCTTCCAGATGAATTTTGTGACTTGCAGGTTTAGAGGAGAAGAAAAACTTCATTGGGGCCTATGAAAGGCTGTTACCTATTTTTGATACCAAGACAAAAAAAATCCTAGTCCTGACGATTTAGGGACTTAAGGAGAGAGCAAGGATGTGTTAAGGGGCAAGAAAGAAGCTGTCAGAATATTTGTAGGGGATCAAGTTGTTGAAGAGAACCTAGGAAAAAGCCTAATTAGCAGAAGTTGTTAAAAATAGTCAAATCTTTGAAGTTTGTTTAATCACTACTACACATCCACAAGGACAGATTGCTGGGCAATATCTTCTGTTTTCTTTATTTGAGAAACCTTCATCAAAGCAAACCTGCCAAGTTTAACAAATTGAATTTGCATTTGGAGCAAGTAATAACACTGAAAACTTTTCTACACATAGATGTTTCATTTTTTTTTATTATCAATTTTGATGCTAGACTGAAAACAAAAATCTAAAACTCAATTTCAAAATCTTTAATCCTACTTATTTACTCTCCACTGTTCACTCGCATTAGATAATGATGCTAAATCAGTGAATTTGCCTTTTTTTTTAGGGTCACCCTATTGACAGTAATGCTTTGGGGAAATTCCTTCATTCAAAAACCATCATCATTTATGGGAGCTTAAAAAATCTATTAACTTTAAATGTCATCAGACGTTTCTAATGACAAAATTGAGGTGTCACTTTAGACTTGGCTTGAAATAGTTACACATCACAGGTAGTGATTTTTACTGGACTGAAATGGAGATAAAGAATCTAATTAGCTATCAAAACATGAAAGAAGTGTTGGAAATATGCTCTCTGTATCAAGATAAATCCCATATATATGTAAGGTTATGTAGAAGATGGAAGATAACTGTGTTTAATAACTACTGTGAACATACAGGCCTATAAACGAGATTCCTACCTGCAGCTGAAATGTTCATCGCTGATGAAAACAAGATTTTAAATTTCACTTTAACATAGTTATCTTTGCTAACAGAAAAGAACTTTTGAATCTGAGACATTCAAATTTTGAATCTGAGACATTCAAATTTTGAAGATATATGTGTAACTGTTAATTTCCAAAATTCTTTGAGTTAGATTTCGAGCCACCGTATAACCTACGAGATTTCTATTTGGAAAAGAATACATGTGTATGAAAAGTCTTGACTCTCACCCCGAGTCAACGGCAGATTCAGCCTGGCAGGCGAGCTGCGCTCCATCACTGGCACCTGGTGCTCCTGTTCACCTCCTTTCAAGACACCTGCCTCTGGGTGTCCTGAGAGCACTTTATTTCCTCTGCCAATAAAAATAAGTCACATTGTATAAATAATGCCGGCAAAAATGCCACCTAGAATATAATGGCAAAATTAGACTTTTGAATATCAGTCTATTTTTTGCAACAAGATTTTTGTTATTGTGTCAGCAATGACAAAACAATGAGGATAAACTGTCATGAATTAACAAGTCTCCAAACATGCCAAGCCTTCCTACTTCCCTCACACGCTGCCACTTACGTGTACTAAAGATCATTCTGGATTTGTGGAAAATGCCTTCTTTGCCAGAGAAACACCTTTTCTCAGTGTTTTCTATCCAGTATTCAGCATCATCAGATGCTTCTCATCTTTGTGAAAACTGTTATTAGCAGTTGGGCAAACACCAGGACTTTGAACACCATCTGGCAAGTTTGGGTACGGCACTTCCGAGATAGCAAGGCAATCTCACAAAGATTCTGAGTGAAAATAGCTACTGCTCCTTTATTCCTCCAAACAGCTTGTGAAACTTGTACACAAGACACAGTGCAGTGCCACACAGAGATGTCTGGGCTATCTAAGTTCTGATCTGTCACAGCTTTCAGCAAAGCCATACACTGAAAAGGCAAGCCTTCTGATATGCAAAATTAGCACTGCACATTGCCATATATGCGTAAGCCTGTGGCACGCGAATATTGGTCAGGATATATTATACCTATCACCAGGCCACCAGATGCTGATGCTCCAGCATTAATCGTGGGCAGATGTAACATCCCAGAACTCTACAGAACACAAAGCTCCACAGGGCTAAGAAATGCTTAGGCTTGACACATACCTCCTCTTTTCTTGCCAGAGTTCATTTTCCTTGCTTTTTGGAGATGGTAGACTGTCCTGCTCCCAGAGCAGCTTTTTCTGCCTTGTAACTTCTTTTTGTTTGCTTTCCTCTGGAGAGCTGTTTGAATCACTTGTGTTCTAGAAGACAGCAGGGAGGGAACAAGGAGCTTCCCTTGAACTTGACAGCAGTACATGCATGAGAAAAGCACAGGCTGCCCCCAGATATACCGTGTTGACACACCTTATTATCATAAAGAACATCTCACATTATACAGTGGAATCATTTGACCTTGGTAAGGCTAACTTTGGATTTAACAAAGACTTAAGCTAAAACAATCAACTAATTGTATTAAATTGAGCGCGAAACAAAAAAGTGCGGGACTGGCCAATTATGAGATGGTGTTCAGGATGACAAAATAAAACTTGCCACTACATATTTTTGGCAGAAATTCTTGAATGACTTTGAGAGTCTAGACAGTCTCCCATTGGACTTGGAAGGACTTTGTGAGGGACCTCAGCTTATTGACTCTGCCAGGAGGCAGAGCATTACTCACATGCTCTGGGCATTCTCAAATGGCAACACCAGAACTACTTCAAAATCGTGCTGGAGTGGGTCATACCTGACTGGTGGAGCTTCGGTAAGCCATGGCATGAGATCCTTCACTTCTGGGTGCAGGCACTGCCCTGAACATGGCATAAGCAACTCCATCCAAGAAGTTACTGCTACACAGCCATGTGGAAAAAGAGCCATGGCTGATGCCCCTGCACGGGGATAAGTGATAAGAGGGGGCAGGAAGGGTGAGAGGAGAACCAGAGGATACAGTACTCCTAATCCTGGAGTTGAATGGAAAAAGGCAGATGTCTTCTTTGGTGTGGGTGCCTTAGGCAGGAGAAAATTAAGTCTGGGAATCCCACATTTATTCTACCGATCTCACCTGGCATGTCATTCTCTGATTTCTGGCAAACACTTATTTAATTAGATGCTAGATGCATCAAGTTAAACATTTTGTGCCGCATAAGCCAAAAGAGACTAGAGAGTGAACATTCCTCCATTCATTTTGCTGCTTTCTAGGAGGGATGGTGGGAGAGAAAAGGAGGAAAAGTGGGGAGGCAGGATTAAGTCTCATCTCAGATATGCTTACAGCACTGTCTTACACTCAAGATTTTGGATGCAAGGAAATCACTTCAGATTTTGTTGGCTTTGAGAAGGTAGTTAAAACAAATAGAAACAGGTGATTGTTTTTTCACAGCACCAGTTAAAAAAGAGAAGCAGCTGCAAAGAGAGGAAGTATCACCCTCTGCTCTAGCCCAAAATAGGATGGTAGCAGTTTGCTTGGGAGTATGGCTCTTCAGTTGTAAAAATATACAAGCTACAGCACTCTGAGGTATCACCAGCTATGGAAAGGATCCAGGGAATACTCTTACTCTCACTGTTCCCACACTTTGTTAGCCTTTAGTGAAGAATGAAACTTTGCACTTTAAATAGCTTAGTCTTTATTGCTTTACTAATCCATGAGAAACTCACTGCTGTCTTGTTTCCTTCAGTGGTAGAGGACGAGGAGGAGAGGAGCTCAGCAGAGTTTGAAGAAACAATGAATGGAACTACAGTATCCTCAATTATCTTACGTTCCTTAAAAAAAAGAGAATCAGGAGAGAGCAGGGGTTAAAAATACAGAATGTCAGCTATGAGCTTAAAAAGTAGAATCATGAAGTTTGACTACACGCTCATGTTTAGATGGCTAGGTAAGGACCTGTGGTACCATAAATAATAGTAACACCTCGATTTTTAATTTGCTTCAAGGTTTTGCACTCCCTTTCACCATTACCATCTTTGAGATGTGATGTCCAAAACTAGAAAGAATATTCCACTTGGGATGGCACCACTGTTTCTCAAAACACCAGTCTGTTTACTTTCATATAAAAATATGGTACATGAGAAACTTCTGAAAGTTGAAAAAAAAATTTCTTGTTCAGATCACAAGTATGGCCCTCAAGCACAGATGGTAAGACATCAATTTGCATAATGTACAACTAGTCAAACTGAAAACATGAATATTTTCCAATTTCCTGCAATAATGACCCACATATGACAGAAGAAAAACACTATCTTCTATATTGTTAATATTCTACAACTGCAAGCTTTGAACATTTCCTGTGAATTTTTTTTTTAAAAACAAGGCCAGTTTACAAAACATCTACATGATCAAGCCCAAGGCAGACAACAGTTTCATCTGGAGTTCCACCAAGTCCAGACACCAAATATACGCCAAAACACACAAGGTGCTGCCTCTGGAGGGAAGTCTGAGCGTGCCCAGACACAACCATACTGACTCACCCTGACTTGCACAGCAATTAGACACCTCCACCTATGCGGAGGTTCTGAGGATACCTGTCTAAATATTCAAATATTTTTCCTCGGTGGCTATGGTAGTGTTTATGAGAAACAATCCTCCTGAGAATTCAGCCTTAAGAAGGCTTTTCATTAATTAATCTAGGTATGGGATTTTTTTAGTTACGTAAGTGGGTGCATTTAAATACAAAAAAAGTCAATAAACAACCACCTCCTTTGAGCCTTATACCTCCTCGTAGTATCTACGCTCCTCCTCTTCAACTTCTCTCTGGGCCTTTTCCCATTCCTCTTTCAGCTTGTCCTGCTCCTTCTGATACTTCTCCTTTAAGAGGATACAAATACTGGTAAATTCAGAGCATTCTGTATTAGGAGTAAATTCTGTACTATCTCCACAGTGAAAACAGACCTGCTAAGAGTGGTTTAATCAGAAATAGGATGAAATAGGAAGATAAAAATTTGAAACATCCATGGGTGTCAAAAAAAGCTTCGTTTCCTCCTCTCCCCACTTGTTTCTAGCACTTACAATTAACACCTTCAAACCACAAGGAACTTTTAACATACTAGAAGAGGTCTAATTTGTTAGAAGTTTTTAAATCTTTGGTCAGAAATGAAATTTATGCTCAACAATTTCAGTAATTCCTTGTTTATTATACAGTATTAAGAGTTCCAAAAATCTATCACACACCCCAAAACACTTGGGCATGGATTTTACATTAATAACTTTAGCAAAGTAGCATATAAACAAGCAGGTTTTGCAGATACTGGTACTAATTTAAGAGAGATGCCAGTACCATTTAATGAATGATGAATAGCTGTGCAAGTTTAAAATATAAATGAATAGTGTGTAAAGGTTTGAAGAGGGTAAGCTTATAATTAGCTAAGTAGTTTATTTTCCTCCTTGATGGAATTATTTCTTGAGAATTGTTTTCACACAGTTTTGCATGAAAAAATATCTCAAAGAGATATTTAAAATTGTTTGATAGAACTGGTTTGAATATAGGGAAGAACTGTGACTTCCATATCCCTTTTACACCAGTTCCAACTTCTGTTCAAATTAGAAACCACATCTGCCTAATCCAGAAGAGACGCATTCACTATTGAGAGAACATGCACATATGCCAGAAAAATTATGATGAGAATTTTACACCATTTTAAAAGGAAGCAACCATATTAGCTAAAAAGAAATAATCTCAAGAAAGCAGTAGAGAGACACACAAGTCATTCTTAAAAGATGAAAAGACTCCATTTTATTACTCTCCATCCTTTGACAGTTGTTTGCTCTTCTGTTACATGGACGAAAGATATGATTTCTTTGGGACCAAACCTAATCACAGTTTCAAAAGACACTAGTGACTGACAGGGAAATTCCAATTTTCAGGGCCACTGCACTTCTCCCAGCTAGGACACAAACACAGACCTTTTACAGCTTACTCTACCACTAGGCAAAACCAGTGGTTGTTTTGAGGGGGTTTACCCCTTCACAGAAAGACCCCAAACCCTTCATGTCCAAATTTAGCTTGACGTTTTCCAAGAAGAACCTGTGAACAAAGCAGAAGGCTACAAAAATCTATTAAGACCATAATTTTAAAGAAGAGTTGCATACGCATCCGGGTCAGCAAAATACCAGTCTTGAGAAAGAGGCTCCAAGTAATTAGGTCTCACAGTCTGTGTTCAACATACTTTAAATATAGTTGAGGATCAACATTTGGTTTAACTCCGCACTGGAACGCAGAACTAAGTCCTTTCGGTCTTTCCACAGAGTGGGGACAGGAGATGTTAAGAGTGCCCCAAACACAGAGAACATGTGTGTATGCTCACGTTCTTATTCATCTGCCACAGAATTCACTCAAGCATCCACAGAGGATGTGGAAGACACAACATGAAATGCCCAACTTTTGTCCAAAGGGACAATTCAACAGCTGAGCCACATGGTGGAAGAAATGTAGTTTCTCCCTTACCTGGAGCAAGCGTTCTTGCTCATGCTGCCACCTTTCCTGGCGCTTTCGCTCTTCTTCTGGATCCCAGGACCAGAAATTGAAACGCTTGTGTGAAGGAAAACCAAGCTATTAGACTTTAACACCGTACTTCACAAGGCTACCAAGAAAGCCGAACTTCACCTGGCCCACCCCTGGCGGCGATGTTAAAATGGGAAATTGAGAACTAGATAATGGTTCTCTCAGTTAGCAGATAATATTCTTAGCTTCATTGCCACTTGGGATTGCCCACAGGTATCCAACTGATAAAATAATCATTTGGTTTGCAAAGAAAGGCTTGGGAAACTTCAACTGGAGGGGAAAAAAAGAAAGAAGATCTTAAAGAAAGCTCTAAGCAGCACTGAACATACCTGCAGGCACTCAAATTTAAAGAAAATCTCTATTTTTCTTTTCTATAATCTTCTGCGCAACATGCAAAGCAATTTGTGATTGTAAAATATATTTTCTCATTTCATATGGCTGCCAGCACAACAGCCTATAGCCTTGTTTTAAATTTTCATCCATAATGAAATAAAATCTCAGGCTTCAGTAAGGATCCCATTACATGATACATTTACATGTTTAAAATCCTTATAATCAAGGGCAATTTTAGACACTTGATATCATATTCCTTTCCACTAAGAGTCATATTAGAATCTGATAGGAAGAGATTATGTCTATTTTTAAGTGACAAACAGAATACCAAATACTGTGTAATTCAGTGTAGCATTTGTGGTGGTTTGGCTTTTTTTTTTTCATTGGGGAGACAGTAGAATCGTGGTCTCTAATTTCTATGCATTTAAAGTAGAATGGATAACTTGGAGTTACATATTATTTTGAGATTATGAATCTTTAGTGGTTCCAGCAAACTAGTACTGTATAGCTAGCTTTCCTTCTGGACAAGGGAAGAAGACATAAATTCCAGATTCAGACCAGGTTTTGATTTGGGTTGTATTTTTTCTCTGTCATTCCCACGAGAAAAAAAATTCTCATTCTGATTTGGGGATATCACAAGGCAGTTTGCATAAAAAATTCACTTTTGCTAAACACATATCTCTAAAACAAACAACGATGCAAAAAAGGTACTCACATTTGATTTGTCACCACTATCAGAATCAGCTATTAAAAAAAAAAGAAAAAGGAAAAATTAAATTCAACATAGCAAAATGTGCTTAGCCTGCAATTAAAGCTACATTGTATCTGTATAAGAAAGCTTCATGTTAGTTTCCTATTTGCTCCCACAACCAAATGCAAGGACGAATCGCAAGCAAATAAACCAGAAAAACAGATTACACCCATCACCAACAAAACTACTTTTTATCTGGGTATAGAGGAGCACAATATTAACTAATATCAGGTTCTACTCTACCACTAGCTAATGCCATCTACTTCTGGGCACAGACGTTAGCAGTGTTCAGACTTTGTTACCTACTTTGATCTACTTTTCCCTTCGTCATTCAGTGCAAGGAAGGAAAAAGCACAGCAAAGCTAAAAGGATGGGACTACACTATTCAAGAGCCACAGTTATGAAAAGAACCATTGCCATTTTCTATCCAAATGTCTTTGAATTAGGCTGATTTAAAGAAATTGAGGAAAAGGTATTTATAGGCAAGTGATTTCATTTGGGTGCCTGAAACCACAGCATCACACCAACGTGCAACCCAACAGCTCTTTGTCAACTGTGCAGCAGGAATAGACACTTTCTACGAAAGCAAGAGGTAGAACAAGTCCCCGTGATCATCAGCTTTCACCCCAGCCCCAGGTCTGAAGACACCTATGACTGGAGGCAGCAGAAGGGCTGAAGCTGGTCTTAGCACCGCATTTACCTGACTGCGAGAAAAACTGTGAGCGCCGACAGTTGTTGCGAACCCTAAGCGGAACCATGGCCCCGCGGGGCGGCTCTGCAGGCAACGGCACGGAGACAAAACAAGAAAACACAGAGCGGTCAAAAGGCGATGACAGACTCTCAGACCTGAGCTGCCTCGGCCACGAGAGGGATTTTGACTACAATTGCTTTGGCCCATCGCAGCTGGTTTACAACAGACCTATAGATCACATGGACTGCCCATATATAAACACTACTGTTGAAACATGGCACCTAACCTCACATGAGAGCTCTAGCAAACTACGGCTAGTCAAGGGCAGCCACCCCTTCAAGTCTTTGCATGGTGCTTGCATTCATTCCTATTGCAGATACACATTTTAAAGGATTATGTGATCCTTTCAGCACTTTACGTGCTGTGAACACTAGAGAGCAGCCAAGCATTTCAACATCACTCAGAAAATAGGCGAGACCCACTGATGTTTGGATTGATTCGTGCCTAAGATAAAATGATGTTATTTTCAAAGCCTGTTTGGAAAGCACCCCCCCCACTTAAAACAAGTGAGACTCCTATTCCTTTTCAGACAATCCTGTTTTCCACAGTGGATCACCTTCAGTAGTTTCAATCTTGAAAACACTAGGATAATCAGCATGTTACCTATACATAAACTAACAGCCTAATAAGTTCTCAGGGGGAAGAAAAATTCAGGTGATTTTTCTCTCTCTCTTTCTTTCACAATACCTACATATATGCATCTCTAAAATAAATATAAATAAAACTACTAAACATTATCAATCTCAAGCAAAACTGTCATGAAGGCAAAAAAAAAAAAAAGTTCTGCTTTGCAAGAACTCGTGATGGGCACAGGTCAAATAGAGGGATGTGGCCAGATACATGTATTGTTCATCTATGAAAAGGAGCTCCACATGAGCAGCTGAGTGCAGAATTTATCTCCAGAAGTTTTTATTGTGAGATAAAACCAATTGCTAAGCCATTTTCATCTGTGAGCAGCAGTACTAACAAAACATAATACTCATTGACATAACCCAGCTTTTATTGCTAGGCCAGGTAAGTGCAAGATAGGGCTCTCCCTGCCCCCCTCTGCTGTGTCACAATTCTGCTGTTGTGTTTAAGGGGAACAGCCAGAAGAGTCCTTTGCATCACAGAACCCACACTACCAGTATCAGTCAGATGCAACTAGAAAATAACCATTTTAGCTCCAAAACCATCCACGTCATTGATTAGGCACTTCTCCCTCAACACCACACACACATATCCAGTTACCGTCCAGCTGAGTTCTCCAAATGCTGTTTGCTCACCTTGTAGACCCGAATTCTGCAGAGTAACTTGGCTGGTCTCAGGTAGTTTCTTTAAAAATGGCAATACTACACTCCCCTCTTGTTCCAGGCCTTTTGGTTTCATCACCTGTTCAGACATGTGGGAGAGAAAACAGCATTCAAAAATCAGCAGGTTCAATCAAAGGTTAACTTAAACCCTTTTTACTTCTTTTCTGAATCAACATTATCAAAGATGAAGCCTCTATCTCCAGAATTACAACATGGAGTTTCAGTACTGAAGTCCTGGAAATAACCGGTAGCTGTTTGTTGTTGACATTCACACTGCCCTGCACACCAAAGTCGATCCTAACCCAGGACCAACATCTAACTTACCTGACAGAGCAGTATGGTCATGGCCATTTGTTACCTCTGCCACCACCTGGACTTGTTCAGCACTTCAAGAGGACTAAGAGGGTAAGCTCCACTGTCTACACCTTCTGGATACTCTGCCCTCACAACACGTGGTGGGACTGGGGTTTGCAGGTTAAGTTCTTATTTCTGCTCCAGCCAGTTTACAGGTTCAAACGCTACAAGCAGACACTGGAGAGTTCCTTTGGAGGGGGAACTCTCTGATGACCATAGGATTTGGCACAGAAACCATCCTCCAGGGTCATTCCCTGGCAGATTGTTTTGAATGAACTCCTGAAGTGACATTATATAGAGAAAAATACCAATTTGAACAATAAACATTTCCATGTGAGATCTTTCTTCTTTTGCTTTGTTTTCCACTCCTCCTCTTTCTTGCCTGTACGTACCTCTGGTGTAGCAGGGAGCTCTGCTTCCTTCCGCTGCTCCATTTCAAGTTTCTTCACATCTTTCTCACTTGAAGCGGCTTTCTCTGAAGGGACAGGACTGGGAAGAAATTCTAATCTCTTCACAACAGGGCTGGCACAAGCTGCAGTTGACTTGAACTGCTTTTGATCTGAACCTAATCCACACGTACAAGAAATAATGTTGTGAGGTTAAGACATTTTTTCAAATAAAATGTAGGCCTATTCCTTATAATCTGATTTCTTACTGGATATACTGTGAGCCCACAAACCGGATGTTGTGAAAAAATAATCTTTCTTCAACACAGGCAAAATTAATCTCTCAGAGAAGACAAGGTTTTAAGGGTGAAATTCACCTGACAAAATGTAGGTGCTTACACTTGACTTGGGCATCATGGGATACCCTCCATGGTCAACAAAGACAGAGAGGAAGTTCTTGGGGAAGAGTCACCCAAACTATTTCAGACACTCCTCTTCGGCTGAGATGAGCTGTAACCTACAACGTGCCTACTGAGGTACAGATATCTTTACTGAAGTTGTGTGGTGAATCCTATCCTAAGATGCTACCCAGACAAGTAGCTATACCATAATTAACATGGTCTCACTGTCAGCACTGGAGGACATTCCGGCTTGCCTGTGTCCACTAAACCACAGCAGTCAAGCATCAGACAGCAAACAAATTGTGCTAACAGGAAGCCTTGGACTGGAATAACCTAGTTGTCATTCAGTCCTTAAAAAAACCAAACAAGTTGATGCTGGTTTACAGGAGAAGGGACCAGGAGCGCACAGGCCTACAGCTGAGGACCGTGACAGCTAAACTACTGTCAGCTGGTACCACCATTGGAAGGAGAGCAGTTTCCAGCATCCCAGGCAGCGCACAAGCACCCAGACATCTCTCTAGCCTCCTAAAGCAGAATCTCAGCTTCAGATCCTGTCCCCTCTCCAACCACGGCAGCAGGGGCAGCTTCCAAATGTACTTCGTTGACAGGCTATGAGAGTGAGCTAAGAAAGAGATGCACCCCCAGGCTCCACTAGGAACCTGCGCATGAGCAGAGACAACAGTTGCTCCTGCTGCCAGGCAGATGCACACCACTTTGGAGCAGCTCCCACACCATTAGTGGCATAGGGGTCACAGCATGGAAGTATCTGGCTTGTACTGAACAGCAGAGGAAGTTGCTTATTCCACAAGAAGGTCACGCAGTTTGGACCGCATCTATCCCTCCAAAGCAGACATATTGAAAACCCATGTTCCTTTACCAATTTTTGCAATGCATCTCAGTTTTCCTTGCCAGGCAATATTAAACTTTGCTATCAATACTTAATGTTTAGCATTTCTCACAGGTGTGACACAAGGTGGCTTTGTGATTTGTAGACAAATATCACTGCTGACTCTTGAGAGGAGAATTTGGTTGGTTCACCACAAGATTGCAGCTTCTACATTACCCGCCAGGTGCAATTCGAGATTGTTAACCTCTGTGCTTTGGCATCTAGGAGCCAAAGTAATTAAGTCAGCTGATGAGCCCTTGCTAACAGCCCATGTGCTTCAGAGTCTTGCAGCACATCAAGAAAAGGCTGGATACTCTTCTCATCTTGGGGGAATGGCACCCCATTGACGTTTGAGGGCAAAGCTCAATTGTTTAAGTCACATTTATCCTCAACAAATAGGAGCATTATGCTTATATACCAATTACAGCCAGAGGTCTCATTTAAATACCTACTTCAAATAGTACTTCTTACTTACCCGTATCAAGCTGAACTTTGATAGACCCATTTTAAAAAATGAACAACAACAAAAGACCATGAACTTAGTATGACAGTAGGCCGTAGACAAAATGCCTGCTCAAAGGTAATGTTTCAGAAAAACCCTTTTGAGGTAAATAGCTTCAAATTTTACCAGCAAATTCCTTTCCCCAGATTAGGAATCATGCATAAAGGCTTTAAAGCAGAAAATCAGGAGTGTGCAGAATACTGTCCATTTAAAGCCCCTACAAGGACTGAAGTGCCCCTTCTTATTCTCCTTCCCCATTTCTTAATGTCTTGGGGGAAAAAAAAGGTGTTAAACAGAAGCTATTACTGACTGATAGATTCTGCCCTGATTGCTCTCTGCTTACAGCATGCTGTGGCACCAGCTTTTCATGCACACAAACGGCAAAGCAGACAACTCGCATCCCAAGCAACGTGCAGTCAGGTGTGTCATTTCAACCACAGAATGACAGAACAACCCAGGTGGGAAGGGAACTCGAAAGATCATCTGGTCCCACGTTTCGTGGGAAAGGGAGCCTGGATGAGATTATCTAGCACTCTGTTCAGTCACACCTTGAAAACCTCCAGCCATGGGGACTCCACCATGTCCCTGGGGAGCTTCTTGCACTGAATGATCATTCTTACTGTAAAAAATTTCTTTCTTATGTCGAGATTTCTGACATATTCTGCATTTTCTAGCAAACCCTCTTGGTGCCGCTGCAGATGTGCTCATTGGACTCCTGCTGCAGGCTGGGCCTAAACCCCAGCCCGGGGTGGGCAAGGGCAAGGGCAGGGGCGAGGGCAGCAGCAACAACCCACCTGGGGACGGGCACGCTGGGCTCGCAGGTCCCGCACTTCGAGGGCTAGCCTCGACCTGCTTGCTGGTGGCTCTATCTGCTTCCACTGGGGAGGCCTGCAGAGAATGATACAGTAGAAACACAGTGAGCACAGTGGAAATAAAAGTATGTGTTAATTCCTCAAGGCAGTACTTGCTGCTTCTTTGTAATGTGTTCGAACCAGACTGGTTTCGAGCTCAGCAGAGAGCTGCGGAGTATGTTTCAGAGCAGTACATGCCGCTCAGGTGTTGAATCACTGGGCTTTAATCTCCTTTTCAAACTGTTCATCAGCAACCATCATGCAGTTGGTTTGGAATAGCTCCTACAGGCTTTTAAAATTGTAGGATATCTTGGATTGTGTTAGCTGGAGATAAGCATACATTCTGCCCCTAGTTTCCTCTTCCAGAATAACACAAAAACGTATGCATTAGTGAATACATAGCACATACTAGGGCTTGAAAAGTGGCAAAGTAATTAAATACTTCCTTTATTTCATGGTTGTCTAAACAATCTGTTATCTGAAGGGAAAAGCCAGAGTCAGTATTAAAGGTAATGAAATACTTGAAGCACTATTAAGAGAGGACTGAAAAAATATGGAGAGAGCATATCGAGCCGATAATCCAAATCCCTTTGAAAAGCCAGCTTCCTGACCCAGGACAAAGCTGTTGCACAGCTAAAACCACACTGTCAAAACAAGGGTAGCACTTCAGCTGATCTATTTAGCAGCTTCCACCATACATCCACTTTCCTAGTAGGCAAATCAAGAAAAATCTGCAGCAAACTGATCAGCCACTGCACAGTGCTTCTAATGCATGAAAGATCTAGAAAATGGCACATTCAGCAGAGGAAAATAAAAAAAGCAGACTACTTTTAGACATAAAAAGTAACATATTTCAGAAGTAGTCTATTGTAGACTCGCTTTCCTGTCTTCCTCCCACACCTCCATCTTATTAACAGCTGCAAGGGAGGAAATCTGATGAAATTTCCTCTTTTCTGGGGGCAGGATTCAGACACCCACCTTCTGCATTGATGCTGTTTCCCATCCCCGCAGACCCACATAAGCCTACAGCCCCTCATCTATCTGTGCCCCATGAAGAGCAGACCTGGGCTCTCACAGCTCGGTCATCGGGGATGTCCGCTGGCAGTGCCAACAGGACACCAACGCCTGTGGACACACTTCGGCTCCAGAGAGCTTTGCTGTCGGCAGTGCTCAGGAATGCCAGCCTCTCTTCTCCTCTCTGGAGGGAGGCATGCCCAGGAGAGAGGCAGGGAATGTGTCTGGGAAGATGCCCTGCGAGGAAATGGGGCGGACTGGTGTGGGGCCATGGCCAGGGCCAGCAACCCGGGCAAGCCCAGCGGGCAGCGAGCAGTGCTGGGAACAACAGAAGGAGCCGCCGGCTGCCAAGGGCTGTGCCGCCACCTCGCAGCAGGACAGGCACCAGATCACAGCCATGAGCCGCCAGAAGTGGCAGCGTGTGCCTGCTGGGGCTGCTGGGGCTGGCTGCCTGCCATCCTCCCCACCGCCCGGTGCCTTCCACTGTACCCTCACCTCCGCCCACCTGAATCCTCTGCCCCAGGCAAGGTACGGGGACACAGAGAATCACAGAATCATTTAGGTTGGAAAAGACCCTTACAATCATCGAGTCCAACTGTTAACCTAACACTGCCAACTCCACCACTAAACCATGTCCTTAAGCACCATGCCTACATGTTGTTTAAATACCTCCAGGGATGGGGACTCGACCACTTCCCTGGGCAGCCTGTTCCAATGCTTGATAACCCTTTCAGTGAAGAAATTTTTTGTAATATCCAATCTAAACCTCCCCTGGTGCAACATGAGGCCATTTTCTCTCGTCCTAGTACTTGCTACTTGGGAAAAGAGACCGACTCCCACCTTGCCACAACCTCCTTTCAGGTAGTTGTAGAGAGCGATAAAGTCTCCCCTCACCTTCCTTTTCTCCAGGTTAAACAACCCCAGTTCCCTCAGCTGCTCCTCATAGGTATTGTGCTCTAGACCCTTCACCAGCTTTGTTGCCCTTCTTTGGACACGTCCCCCTCCTGCCTAAAAGTGATTCTCAAACTGGATGAGGCAGAGGGTGAAATACATACTCCAAAAAGACAGCATGGAAAGTTTGAGGACCTCCTCTCCACCACGTCCACCTGTGAGCGTGCCTATACCAAGAACAAACAAGGCACAGAGCTCCCCCTCTACATGTCACAGGCTCCAAGGAGGGACGGTCACTGGAGATGAGGCACAGGCCCCAGAGAAATGCTCCATAGACTGCAAGTCCTATGCCCCAGAGAGTTGCCCCTTGCCATTTCTCCCATATAACCCACCTCTCCCTTCCCCAGCCCATCTTCATGCCAGCCTGTGTGTCAGTGAGAGCTTTCTCACTGAAAGCCCCAGCAGAACACTGCTACTAAAGAAAATGTCTCCTTCAGCCTCAGTTTTGGCTCCTGACACGACAGCAGCCGGGGAGAAGCTACTGGAAACCCTTCCCAACCTTGCTCAATGCAGAAATAAGTATTTCTTTCCTCCATGAGGACAGCCAGGCAGCATCACAGGCTGCCCAGACAGGCTGTGCCATCTCCATCCTTGGAGGTTTTCAAGAGTCAAATGATCAAGCCCTTAGCAACCCAGTCTGATCTCATGCCTGATCCTGCTTTGAGCAGAAGACTCAGCTAGAGACCTACAACCTGAATTATTCTGTCGTTCTACAACCTACAAACCTCCGTTAAACCTAAACTAATGGCTATTACCGAGAGCTCAGAGTTTGCCCTAAACAAGGTAGATTTTAACCGGAAAGGCAAGAGGCACCTAGCCGACAACTCTACCCACTGCTCCAAAGCATAACCTCTTCCAAAGAAATTGTTGCAAATTTCAATTATTAATGTTTATAATGTTATTATTTTTGGTAAAGCAATGGAACTCACCCTCCACTGTCCAAAACCAACTGTCTAAATGGAAAAATTTAAAAAAAAAAAAAAGAAATTCAGCTTTAATTTCAACCTCAGAAGCTTTAGAGCTATAAACAGTGATAAACCGGGGCCAATACAAAAAGTGTTAAACAGCATTACATACACCCAGGGAAGTCAAGTCCCAGTGGCAGCTGGAGCTGGGGAAAGACCACAACCACACCGGCCTCTCAGAGGGTTTAAAAAGCTCAGCAAATGCACAGACATGATGCACTTCTGTCACCTCTGGGTCTAGAGTTACCCCAGGAACCTAAACACGGTGCTGTGTCATGTAGCTATCCTGCACAAGTGCAAACACTGAATCTACCCATAACCTATATCCAGGAGGTTGAGCCAGGTATAGACATAGATGTTATTTATAGAAACTCTTTCAAAGAGGAGTAAAAAAAAAAAGAGCTACTACTTGCTGCAGGAAAATTTAATTTTGCAATGGCATGCTGCAGAAGTTCTGTAACTGCTCACGAGACTTGACTCTTCCTACTCCCTCTGCTGAGCAATTAAATACTAGCAACATACAGCTAAAAATATAAAACTGATTAGTAAGTAATTTATAAAAAAATTAAGTCAACTTCACTGGGGAACCCTCTCATTCCCATTATATCTAATTCTATTTATAATACCAATATCCACAGGTACATGATACATTTAAGAAAATTCTTGTACTGATACAGCCGATAAAATGTCTCTTCTACCACAGACTATCATCATTCACTTTTCATAAATATTTTGTAATCAAATGATGATGTTATCACTGAACATGAAAAAGGCATACAAGCATTTCATTGTACCCAAGAGGATCATATTTTGACATGGACACTGAAAAACCAAACAACCTGGTGAGTGACGTTTCTGAGGTGTTTCAGAGGAGCTCTCATGCTTTGGGATGAAGGACGGGACCCACACAGCCTCTCGGCACCACCCTGCTGCAGCCACATGCGTTCGTGTGGGCAGAGGTGTCATTCTGCAGGACCATAGAACCTCTCCATGCGCTGGCTCTGCTGCAGGTGCCTACGAGGGAAGGTCACACAACACCTGCTGGTCCACTGCCACAGGCAATGAAGCCTTCAAGGGAAGTAGGAAAACCTTGCTGTATAGGGGCTGTGGTTATCTCTGCCCCCAGATCCAGGCTGGCATGAGGACTCTGTCTCATTAACTCCTGAAAACTGAAGAATGCTGTCTACTTGCATTGGCGTTTTTATTACCCCATGCATCTAGCTACCCAGGAGTTAAAGTGAACTTCCCCATTTAGCATTTTGAAGCCTTAGTCCATGACGGAAAGTTAAATATTGTGATCGCAGTTGCAGTTATGAGCACATCAGTAACAGAGGACAAAGCAACACCTCAGTTCTGCTAACTAAGGTATCCATTTAACAAAGACACAAGCGCAGCTGACTATATAGTGTTATCAAACACCTATTAGGCATGAAAATAAATTAGTTCAGTTTGTGGCAGTCAGGATTTTTATCCCATAAACAAGGATATCAGTCCAAGTATTTCTTTAATTAAGACCATACAAGCCAGAAATAGCCACATTGCCTATTGCTGTGGCAGAACCTTACAACCTTACAAAACCCTAAAAATACAGTAACTAGGAACTCCTAAAACACAGAACATCACAACTACTACAAGAATTCAAACTCCAAAGGAGGTTACAGTAGAACTTTATTAAGCCTTATTGTAAATTAAATAAAAGTGTAGGCCAGTTAACACTACTTGTACACAAAATCACCTGAAATAATATTACTGTATTTTCTATGAAAACATGACAAAACAAGCTGTCTGGAACCAGCGAGAATGCAGAGATATCAGGAAGAATTGGGTTAGAACTACAGTTTAAATTCTGTAAAATCACTCAGGAATGAAAGTGGTTGCAGTATCAATAGCCACATGTAGAAATTGCCTGACACATCTTTCAAACTTCTGTGATTGAAATTGTACACATATCATTGACTTTAAAATTTTCATACGATGATTTCCTCATCAAAGCTAGTGTTTTCTGTTGTTGTGAGTGGTGATGGTGGCATGACCTTGGGCTGCCACAGCTAAGTGCCTTGCATGGTATGCCAGTATAGTACTACAGCCAGAACACTGTTCTGACACGTTAAGTCATCTGCCTCATCTGGCAGCTATATAATGCTATACTCAGGCCAGCTATTACAACCAAAGATCAGGGTGGGTTGGCAATTGTCAGAGAAACCTTGAAAGTGTTGCAAGAAATAGTGTTAAGTATTCCTGCTAGTCATTTTTCTAGAGTTATTACTGCTCAACTGGGATGTAAAATAAGCTCCTGTCACTCATAGACACTGAAAAGTGCATGGGTGTCTGGAAGATGGGAGACACGGACACTAGATTCGTAACCCCATCCCGAGCAGAGTTCCCTTCTAGCTGCTTTGAAGCTTTGCTGCTCTCACTTCTCATCCTAAACCTTTTTCCCTTCAGGTAGCCCAGCGCATCCTCCCATGTGTGGTTCAAGGCAAAGCTGTCAATCTGGAACAGACGTACTTACTCTACAAGTGTTTCTTGTAATAAATCAAAGAACAAAGACTTGTCCTACCAGATATGTACAAATCAGAATTTCAACCCTGCTCTCCTCTAGCTTGGCCAACAATCCTCAACCACAAGAAAGCTTATACTTTAATCTCAGTTCAATCAGTGGATTTTTGAAGATGAAGGAGAGTGTTACTTGGATACAGAAAAAAAGTTTATTTTGTGCCAAGCATGCAGTGAGTAGGAATGGACAAGTTTAAGCTAGCTAGTGAAAAATTAAAAGAAAGCCAAAATCTCTCCCCACCATCACCACCTCGCCCTGATCTTTTTAAAGTTGCTGTCTGTATTTTTTTTTTTTAGTTGATCAGAGCAAACCTATAATTAGAGCTATAACAAGCCAATAATTTCTAAATGCTCATACAAAGGTTGGTTAAAATAAAGTGATGTTACTTACTGACAAATTAATCTCCCTACACTAAAATCTGCACAAATATTGTTTTAAAACAAAACATTTACTTTGCCAACTTCTGATTCAAAGAGCTAGAGGATACAACTTCTCAGCATTTGTAATGTACCTAACTGTTCCGTATAATGGAAAGAAAACATGACCTAATGGCCGACAGGTAGGACCGGGGTGAGGGGACGATTCTCACGTTATTGCTGGCATTGCCACTGACTGATCAGTCAGTCTTTGGGCCTTTGCCCCAGTTCTTCCAGCTTCAATAAGAGAGGTGTGCTTTACCTACTGCCTCTCTTAGCAGCACATGGCTCCACAAACACCACTGGGATATTTTGATCTTGCTTATAGGCCAAATTTATCCTTTCTAGCCTTAAATCATAGGCAAAATTTCAGAAGCTGCTTTGAGTAAAGGTAAGTCTCTTGTAAAATTCACCCCCCAAAATGTAAGTACTCTACCTATACACCACAGACATAAGTATATTTTATGATAATATTTTTCTTTATCATCCTTCCCACCTGCTGCAGCTTTTTGCATTTCAGTTCATAGTAGATTTAGGCAGGAGTTACATATGTTTCCCAGTCAGTCTCTGATTGCCAATCATTATTTGATTCACATATAGAGGGGGTTCTTCTCTGTCAAAAAGACAACCGACACTGAGGTCTCACCCATATGAAATCATCCCTGCGCTTCTCTAGCTCCCCAAAAACCCCAATCACATTAGCATTTTAAGTGGGGCAACTTGACTAAACTGTTTTCCAAACTGCAGGCCAAAAGAGCTGTTGAAGTACAGCTGCACAGCATCTTTCCGTATTGCAGACAATGCCTGAGGCCAGCCGGACAGATTTAGAGCAGGGCTACAGAGCTTCAAAGGGAAGCCTGCCAGGCGGAGAGAAGACAGGACTAGTCCATTTGACAACTGAACTGAAACAGCAGGGGAGGAGCCGTAAGAGGGATGAAGGAGGAGGAAGGGGCACACAAAGAACAGGAGGAGAATCAGAAGTGGAGGACAGGAGGGCCAAGGGTAACGTATATATGAAAAGGAATATATACTTCACAAAAGAGACTCAGGGCAGAAAATGAATGAATAAAACACAAATCCGAAACGTCAGAGCAACTAGAGGGAAAAAAACCCTAGAAACAGCATCTCTTAACAGGCAGAGGAACTATATCCTGTGAATCTTGTTCAAAGCCTGAGAAGGACATAGCTAATGAGAACTATATCAATAAAGGAAAGTATACAAATAAAGGCAGTGAAAGCAAGTTCAGAAAAGGCTTTGAAAACATGCTCAATTTGTAAAAGTTTTCTCAAGGCAAAAGAAATGTACTTTTTTCTTCCACTCCAGACAGCTCTGCTTCTTCATCTCAGCTGCTTTTCCACCCCTGTTTCTGTCATCTTCTCCTCCTCTCCTAAAAATTCAGTAGGGTTAAGCATCAGACAAAAACTATAGTGCTGGTTTCTCCTTGTGGGAATTGATACAGCGGCAGCTTCAGAAGGCTTTCTTACTTCCAAGAATGTGTAGCTTGGAAGCCCCATCGTGCTGCGGCAAAAAGCAAACTCCTTCTTCCCTTCTGGAGGGCTCACAGTGACAGCTAGAGTTCTTCAGCATCCTACCCAGCAACAGGCCACATTTTATGAGGAGTGGGACAAGCCCAGAGGCTCTTTTCTTTCCTAATTTGGATTCCCAACCTTCCTAGGAGGGGTTATACCTTCAGAGAGGA
The DNA here is from genome assembly GCA_013401315.1 of Balaeniceps rex. Lineage (NCBI taxonomy): Eukaryota > Metazoa > Chordata > Aves > Pelecaniformes > Balaenicipitidae > Balaeniceps > Balaeniceps rex. The sequence goes on from VYZW01014979.1 coordinate 150,139, forward strand.
GTTTAGCGTTTCAGACTGCAGATGCAGTCTGACATCGCTGTGTTAGCTGTCCAGAAACTGAAGTAAAATAGGTACAGGGAGAAGGCTGACTGAAGTGTGTCCAGTGTAGCTGCCTGATTCTTGCAGATAAGACCCCAGACCAATCACATCCATATCGAGCTGCCTACAGCAGTGCTGGTCTGTGCCCCAAAACACACAGTGAAGAAGCCAAGCATCAGTACCATGCCCCATCTCTGTAACCTGGCATCTAAGCCCTTCCCATCCATGAACCAGGGCCCTCCTGTATGCTCAATAGCTAAATTACTGCCCATGCCTTAGTCTAAGGCATAGGGACCTGGAAAATTAAAACAAAGCAGCTGGGTAAAGAGAAGCAAACATCTAGAAGGAACAGAACCTGTAATCTTATCTTAGGCTGGCAAATTCCCTTCCAGCCACAGGCAGGTCTCCTTCTCTTTCTCCCATCACCCTCAGTGCATTCCACTTGTTTCCCCATGTAAGACCCCCCTCAAAGCAGTCTCGTCTCCTTGCTCTGCCCTTGACATGCTAGACATATATACCTTTGCTTGAAGCTGAAGCACCAGGAGTAATTACAATGATTTGCACTAATAATCACATTATTGATGAAACTGTGAAGCTAGTGATAGAGAATACTTAGTTAGAGCAGAGAAACTCCGTCAATAGCACCATTTGGGTGCACACTCATTCTCTCCAGAAGGCTTCATCATTACGTGCACTCAAGCCTACAAACCAGGAGGTATTCTGCAAATGTCAGTCACAACGAATCTGAGAATTCAGACTCTTCTGCCTCCTTTGCCAGTATCACCACGAGGGCTAAGACACTGGAAGCAGAAACGGCACACAGAAAAATCTGCATTCAGCTGGCCACATCATCCTCAAAGCTGTAGAAAGGGAAGGATGAGAAGGCATCAAACAGGTACAAACACACCCAAGCCCTAACAGTGGCTTCTGTTGCTGAATTTCCTCTCAACTCTTCCACAGCTATACAGGTCTGGAAATCCTAAAAAAGGAGACAGTAACACTTTCATTTGGCTACTTTTCTGATAGCCATTGTGCTTCTACTCTGCAGCACGCTGAGGCTCTTCTTCGTCCTCCAAATATTCCCATTACCAGCTCTCCCATATCAGACACAATGCTAACCTGGCTTTTCCCTTACAGCCAATTAATTCTGACAGAAGCAACCTCTGCTCTGCCATCCCTGCCTGCTTTCCTGCAAATCATTCACTTTTGACTCTATACCAGTTCCCTCTGACAGGATCAAGTCCATGCTCACAGCCCATCCCAGCTCCCATGCTTGCTGCAGGCTCTATGGCTTGGTTGTCCATGGCCAGAGACTGGCATGAAGCAGGGGAGTAAGATAAGACACAAGCCCTTTGGCATGAATGAACCATCACTCCCTGGGACAGATCCCTGCCCGCTCCCTGTTATCCATCTGGCCAATGCTTGGATGAAATCTGAGATGAAAGCAAAAAATTATCATACTCCAACTCTCACTACATCTCCGATTCTTTTTGTTGTTACACAGAAAAGAACGTCGAGAATTCTCTCTCCTGCCACTTGTTTGCAACCCTTTTACGTGCTTTATTTGCAGTCTGGTCCTTATTTCTTGTTTTGTTTTTGCTATCTACTTTTATTACAGCTTTGTAGCATCTAGATTCCTGCGGTGATATGCTCTAGTTTTATTCCTGCCGTTTTCTCTGGGGAAGAGGGGGAGAGAAAGATGAAAAGGTAAAATTAATTTGTTTCTTTGATAAGGCAGTTAAGAAGTACGCCGGCCCCTCTGAGCATTTCAATAGCTTATCCCCTTTTCTAATATTTCTGAGACAGGAATGAAAGCTGAATGCTCAAAACTGCCAGCACATCCACATCCTCTTTGAAAATTGAAAACTGAGACTAATTATAATGGCTCACACAGTCCAATTATGTTGCTGATCTAATCAGCTAACATCAGGAGAAGCGCTGAATAAATCTGCACAATAGCTGGGAGACAGAGTCGATTTCTCCCTGGCCCAGCACATTTAAAGCATGCTTATCAGCTGCATGACATCCCCCAAAAAAAAGAGATGCTGGCTGCAAAAAGTTTTTTGAATCTTTCCTTCCCATTTCTCTACCCATGTCCCAAAGGAAGAAGCCTCTAATTTACAAAGGATTTGGGCTTTTTTTTCCTGGTTCAGGCACACCCTCTTGAAAGCAAGCAAACATAAGCACTTGGGTTTCATTAGTTAGTGATTAAACACATTATAAGACAGAAAATTGGCAGAGAAAGTAAGGCTGGTTTGTTCGTGTTGGTCTTACTGTTGGCTCTTTGTGCACACTCTGAGTGGCAGGCCTCTGTAAACTGAGCTCAACACTTGTGGGGTCCTTCTTCAACTCTACTGGGGGCCTGTCCCCTCTGGCTACTCCGTCAAATGTCAGAGATCTGCTTGGCGAAGGAGTAAATATTACTGTTGTACACTCTTTATCCTTCTCTTCCACGTCGTTGAAATTTTCTCCATTCATGCTGACTTTTCCATCTACCTGCAGAATACAGTTAAATAAATATGCTGAGGCAATTAGCGTTCAAAGGAATTTAGGAAATTAGGACTTCAACATGATATTACAATTGTTAACACAGTCTGTGCCATCAGTGAAGGACAGAGCCAAGCACGCATTTCATTCAATGGGCCAAGACAGAAGAAAACCCTATTGCAGGGGGGGTCATAAACAAAATACAGACAGAAGGTAATAATTTTTCTGGATTCCCTGGTTTCCCACATTTTGTTCTCCCAATAACATACAGACACCCTTTGTGTGCATCACAGATCAATGGATTTTAAAAGAACAACAAAGATTTATGTTAAATTTAGACCAAAACTGCTGGGTTTTGTATTGTCTCATCCAAGAGGCAAGCAGGTTCTCCAGGACTAATTATGCTGATGAACTACTATGTACCCTGATGACCTCACCACAGTATTAGTAGACCACGCTTTCTGAAACACTGCCATGTGAACTTTGAAGGATCAGGAGCAGCAGAGTTCATCCACTTGTTTCTTTACTCTTCATAACAGGGAAGCAAGGAACCAACAAATAAAACTGGGCATTCCACCTTCCCCATGAGGTGATAAAATAAACAGCTGCTTTCCCAGAAAATTATTTTATGCAGTCTCCATGAAAAGGAGAGCACAGAAACAGTCTCACTACTTTGTTCTCGGGGTCAAGCTAGCTCCTTGGTGGGCATACATTCCTGCTAAGGAACCCTTAAACAAGGAAGAAAATACAAAATAAGCTCTAGCTTCTTCCTCTGCACTGATACAGCTTCCTCTCAGGACTTTAATACTTTGTAATTATGTTCTGAATGGAGGTGGCATGTAAAGACTTCCTTCAATTTGGAGGGCTGTTTGTAGAAGCCATGGTATACATGAAAAAAGTCTTGCTACAAAGAACTCACAAGCCATTCACCATAAGAGGGCCCAGCTGGAGAGAGACCAGGAGAGGACCAGGTATCAGTAACACCATATTGCTCCTGCCTAGCTACAGCACAGAGGTTTATAGGCTTGTCAGCAGGGGTGAGTTTTAAACAGATTCGAAGCAGGGCTTTGCTACTCTGTGCACCGAGATCCTTCCTTGCAAAATGGTCATCACGGGAGACAACGCAAAGGTGAGGCAGTAAATATGGACAGACTCTTCTCTGCTAGTCATTGGACTTTGGGGGAATAATAGCACAGATCAGTGATTTCTTAAAGAAACTATCTGGGATATATATGGTGATTAGTCATTTCAGGTTTCTCCACAGGTACTGCATAAACAAAAAACACATGTAAAAACGAGCTCAGAGGTAAGCCATTCCCTGGGAACTTTTCACTTATTTCACTGTTATTGAAAACTGATGCAACCAGTGTCAAAACTGCTTTATTGAACTGAAACACAGTTTAAGAAAACAAAGTTTTCTTCTTCCCATCTCATCCTCCCTGCCCCACTCCTTATTTCATCATTTATGTACCTTCAGTACTTTACTGCTTGAGTAAACAGCTTGGATACCTCAAGAGCGGCACTCCAACTTAGTATATGCCATCAGTGCTAAGCTGAGGGCAAACTCCTCCTGATGACTTCTTGTGTATGTGCATCCAGAGGTCTGTTCTCTATCTGAGGGTGATTAATTAAGGGCCATCTCCAAGGTGCTGGGCATCCTCAGCTCTGACGGACGTGCAGGGAGGTGAAGGTAGTTAGCACCTCATGCAATCAGCTCGCAGGCAGAGGAGAAACAGCCCGGCTCTGCAAGCAGTTTCACCCCTTCTGACTGCTTGTCAGATTAAAAGGTTCTCTCCCTTTCCTCACTGCCATCATCCACTCAACACAGTACCACTCTTAGGGTTTATTTCCAAATGCAAGTGTGAGCAGACACTGAGTCCCAGGTCTTCTGGGACTGTGTGCTGGATTATCTACTAGAGAGGCAGGTCATGAAAGATCTCAGAAATAAAAAAGCCAGGAAAACACTGGCAGGCTGCACCATACATTTCAGTGTCTCTGTTTAGACTAAGACATTTCTCTATTTATATTAGGGAGGAAAACCAAATGTTTGAATGATCAGGACAGATGCCCTGGCTGCAGAGTTAAACAAACATACTCCTTTCCTTCTGATCTGGAGCAAGTCAACACATTGTCACCGGAGACGAGAGTCATCGACTGACTGGTGTTTCAAGCGAAAATAATGCTACAGCTACATGCGCTAGGGAACGACTCCTACTGAGACAAATCACATTCTTCCACATCAAGCAAACAAGATCTAGACAGACTTTCAGTGGTGGTTGGTGGGGGGTAGAAGCATCTGTGGGTTAGTTTCTCCCCACGTGAACCATATATGCATTAACGTGAAGGTGATACACACATATATCTTGGTCCTCCGAGGAAAAAAGTGGCATGGATCAGAAAAAAAACCAAAGACCCATGATTCACTGATGTCTAAAATGTAAACTCTAGAGGAATACCAACTGAGATACAGGAGAAATAGGAACTACCAGTTTCACACTTCAACTAGGAAATGTGGTGGGGGTGTTTCCAGAAGAGCTGGGACAGACTTCAAGAAATTACAGACATCACAACATGCTTTTTCACTATCTATACCAAGCTGACTTATTTTTTAAAAAGTAAACAACCTGAATACACATGGTAGCAACGTTACTGGGACATCAGCAGGGCTGCAGGGACCCCTGCATGCCACTAGCAAAGTATCAGATAGCAATGGCAGACACAAGGGGACCCAAACTCTATGGGCTGGGGGCACCTATGCCAGTAGGCTTCGCACTGCTTACAACAAGGCTACAATGAGCCTTGGAGAAACTCCAGTTTTGGTATAGGCACTGTCAGGAGGAGATTTCTTCAAACTTGACGTATTCTGGCCTGTTCTCTCTAACACATCCCAGTTCTTTGCTTTTTCCATCCTTGGTTCAATCTCTTACTCCCATTCTCCACACTCGCCCAGTCCAAAGATATACTCCTCAGGTTTCCTATCCCAGTTTCAGTCTCTTCTCCTATCCCCTTCCCCCACAGATCTCACAGCTGGCTCCTTATTCCAGACAGCCCTGCTTTCATCTAAGCTCTTTCACTTCTTTTATTCCCATAATCTTTGTGCAGTTCTTGCAACCCAACGCAGTCACTCCCCCTCTCTCACCAGCAATCCCCAGTTACACTGCTGCCCCAGTACCAATCTGTTTCCCTAAACCTGCATGGACAGCCTATATCCCCTCTTTATGCCAGTGAAGCAGCTTTCATCCCTGGTGAGAAGCATGTTCAGGACAGAGAGTATCTTTGGGCAAGATGGCTCTCGACTCTGAAGGAGTAGGGACTCTCCACACTGAATACATGAACACTGCAGTGTTTCAAGACTTATGACTTGGCTGAATGGGACAGACTTGTTTGGGTACGGCAAAAATCAGACCCCCGACACAAAAGCCAGTTCAGGTCTTGCTCCAAAAGTCAGGGCCTCCATGCTCCCTGGCCCTTCCCTTTTGTTTAAAAACAAAAAAACGTGACAACATACTCTTTCCTAACCTGTTTCTCAGAAAACGTCTTGCTTTTTCTTAGAGGTGCCCTTTTCCCTGTCTTTCCCCAAACAAATTTAGCCTGAGGAAAAATGACCAGCACAAATATTCCAGTCTGAACACGTCAAGTTTCTAAGAAGGTTGGTAACCAGGAAGAAACCACTAGACTGGGTGGCACAGAGCACGAAGCTGAGTTTTTAACATCAGAATGCTGCAACCATTTTCTACATAATTGCATGAAACATTTATACGTTCAGATGATTTAGTCAGGTTCTCTTTGCTTCCTGATTGACTTTGGGGACTGCAACGTATCCTACCTTAAAGTTCTTTAAAACTTCCTGTGTATTTTTGGGTTGTGAGTAAGGCTTGGGTGTCAGCATAGGCACAGCCTTGGAGACAATGCTTTTGCTGGGAGACGTCCGGCCCGTTGAACTGCTGGGCTCTAGTTCAGTGGTGGGAACAATAGTTGCTTCAATGGTGGCAGTGAATTTTGGAGCAGGCAGCGACTGTTGCCTTAAATATCTCAGAGGATTTGGGTCTTTCAGTGGGGAATTTGGCTCCACTGAATGGCTTCTTTCCAGAATTTTTGGCATCTGCAAACGCTCAAGGACAGCTTCACTGATAGTGAATCTTTCAATGTACTGCTGGAGAATGCTCTCAGCCTCCTCCTGTGACTTTGCATTCTTGTATGCCTCATGAAGCTCCCGCTCTCTTCTCTCTCTGCAAGGGAGACAACACAAGAGAGACCATGGCATTAAGATTAACGCTGGAAATCACTCCCATTTCCTCTGCTCCATCAACATCCTTCCCTCCCCCTCACCCCAGGCCTGCAGGCATAGCTGCCCACAGTTACCTATCGCCTATGGAGCACACAGCATTTTCAGACATGCAACTGCACTTCAGTAAAACAACATACTTCTCTTCCACAATTTCTCGGTAGGTTTTGATGCTTTTTCTGCGTTCATTCGTTCCGTCTCCAGACAATAACCTTTCCATTTTCTTTCTCTCAGCTTCTTTTTTTATTAAATCCTGTGAAGCACTCCTTCGACGACTCTTCCACCGAGCCAGGTCCTGAGAGAGAAGGAAGGCACCTGAATGCAGAGTTGCAAATAGCTAAAAACTGGCCACAGAAACCAATGAACCCAGCCAGCCACTTTGCAATGCTTGTTACTGGCTGTGGACCAGGCTCCCATCACCTGCAGGCAGCGATGTTTATTTTAAAGAGAAAAGGAGATTATACCATAAAATGAAGATGTTGCCTGACTGATTTTTCTCCTAACAGCAGGGTCCAATAAGGATTTCATAGGTCCACTAGTGTTATTTTCTTTTTGGCTTTGTAGTGTTGCAGAAGCATACTAGGTAATAACACCAGGAAATTTGGCCTAAAAGGGCCAGTCAGGGCACTCATTTTCACTTGGGCCAACATTAGGGACAAAACCTGATTTCTCAGGAAGATGAAGTAGAAAAATTATGTTTGGCAAAGAATTTTAATAATCAGATGTGTGGGAGGCAGGAGTTCATTGGAAGAAGGGACGTTGTTTCACCATGAACTACAGCCGCACTGATAGTCTGCCTTGGAGAGCTGATAGTCCCATACTTTGCCCATGCTATCAGCCAACTACATGCAAGCGTGGTTTGGTTTTGGGTTTTTTTTGACAGAAAAATCCAGTGCAGCATCCAAACTTAAATTCTTCCTTATGGGCACCCTCCAATATTTTGGACCCAGATCTGAGCAACACAGGTTAGGGACTAAAGTGGATCACACCTGGTTGGTGTGAGACATGATAGAGCAAAAAGCCTATGGTTTGTATCCACCTATATAAATTATGTCCTTGTTGAAGTAATGATCTTACTCTTTTTGGAATCTGCCTGCCCCAAATTGTCCAGAAGATCCACTGATTCTGGTTCTTTACCTTTCTTGCAAAACCAGCCTGATGATAAATCAGAGAGGCACAAGAGATACCTGTTATGGGCACCTATGTCTTGCATCCTGCTTGGGTTATGAATTCACAAGTCCTGGAGGGTACAGAGACAAGATCTTTTTCACAGTAAAAGTATCACATTACAGAATTTTCCTAAACTGTAAAATTTCTTTGCAGCTGACTAGTAAAGGAACAAAATTTTACATGTAAAAAATAACCTCTGCAGAACTTCTGCAAAGAAAAATAACTTCCTAAGAAACTGTAGGGGCACATTTGTCATTAACTTTACAACATCAGGAGATTAGTATACAGATTATATTTCACGCACTGTAACAAATTCTGGTTTTAATAAAAACCAGAGATTCTGTATACATACTCAGTTCAAAGGCTATTTCATTAATTACATGGTTTTCCAAATATTTTAATTGCATTTTTATTGGTAAACAGCAGAAGGTACTGCAAGCATAACTTCTTTTATTAAAACCAGGAACAAACCTTGTCACTTTTAATTTAGCTTAAAACCACAAATTATTGATGTTACACTCAAGGGAATGCTCATTAAAGTATTTCTTCACATGACCTACATATATCAGTCTATAAGCCCCTTCTTGAAACATAGGCCTTTCATTTTCCTCAGTTACTAATTATTCTCATTGAAGTACCAAAGCATTTCTTTATTCAGCTACTCCCACTATTGCCTATTTGGAAATCAGTTTTTCATTAGCAAATTTCATAACATAAGTCTGCCTCCTCTTTTTATAAATAAAACCCAGTCATGTTTATCTTTTCCAGCTCTGATGCTTTAGAATAACAATAATTAAAAAAAACTCCTTAAAACTGTTAATTGTTGGCAAATTTACAGCATGGGCATATAAAAAATATCCGACCACGAATGCAGTGTCGTCTCCATAAAGTCAAGGACATTCCAGTAAGGGCATTTTTAGTGGCTCTTCAGAACTTTTAGTTCAGCATAGAAGCTGCTGAGGGCCTGGAAAACTTACACATTTTAGCTCAGAGGATTCTCCATTCAACAGCAAAGAGTTCTCAAACCTCTTGAATGCCTTTGGACTCATTCTTATCTCTGCTGGGAAATTATGGCTTCCCACACATACAGACATCTCAGCTGAAATCCTTCATTGTTCTACTAAGAAAAGTTATTTCTTAGTTGTATATACTGCTCTTTATTGGACTTTTCCTTNGCATTTACTAATTATAGAAGTTAGAGAAATCAGCAGTTAGAAGCTGTTCTGCTTTCATTTTTACCTAATCACAGTTTAATTACATTTTTTTAAAAAGCAAAATGGTGCACAGGCAGAGGCACCAGAAGACCAGAAGACCTTGTATTCTGTAATTTACATCAAATTATGAACTTCTATGCTTTTAGCAACAATCTACTGGGGAAAAAAAAAAAGGAAAAAAGCTCCTGATTATTTTAGTGCTA
>VYZW01014980.1:3554-14547 GCA_013401315.1 Balaeniceps rex
ATTTTCTCTCTTTTTGGCTACTCTCTGGTCATACTGCCATTTTTTGTCCCCCCTCATTCTATTTTTTCCTATTTTCCAGTAAAAGGTGATATGTCTATCTATAGTTTCAGCACACCTAAGCTAATTGTTTTAAGAAAAAGCAGGTTATCATGACATTCTGTATAAAATACCTCATACTGGCAGTGCCATAACTGTCATTTTGGTGCTTGTGGGGTCTTTTTGCGTGTGTGTTTGTGAGTAAAATTTTAAAAAAATTTAAAAAAAAACCCAAACTCTGTATTAGCAGTGTCACATTGCTTCACTTCAGTCCAAATTAACCTTCAGTTTATGTGAAGCAGCAGGCGCTGTGTCCTTGTTTGCAAGTTATACAAGTTTTATGTGAGCTGTACCATGACCTTACTAGCTAATAAAAATATGTATTTAAAAATAGACAGAAAAGTCAGAAAGAAGGAACTTCAGAGTGGCAATGCTATTTGACATCACATGTCCTTTTCCCCCCCAGTTTTCCTTGTTCCCTACCCATCTGGTTGGTATATAATCTCTGTGATGCTAGTCTCTTGTGTGTGACAAGGCTCATTTGTACCTACAGCTAAGGATTGCTTTTATTTTTCTTATGATCCTGTCTCGGGAGTCCTTGAGGTATCTCCATATCCCTATATTTCTATTCTGTGAAACGTTGTGTATAATCATCTTGTCTAGGACCTCAGGAGGAAAGTGAGCTCTTATGGCATGTGGGAAGCAGCAGTCATTGTGGCAGACTGTTCCCACTGCCTGGACGCTGTGAAGCAAGGAAGAAATGTAGGTTAAAATGGCTGGGCTGTCGCCTCTCTCCTTCCAGTGGCCTTGGAACACCTGGTGGATGCAGCCCTGCAGGGAACTTGTATGTCACGTTCCTTGTTTTTTAAGCAAGGTGTAAAATAGCTTGTTACTCAGTTTAGAGAACGCATGTAGGGAACTTGGATGCTGAAGAGGAAACACGTAGCAAGTTTTACCCATCTGGAGAATTAGAGAGTAGGGCAGGTATTCTTTCAGTTAGGATTTTGCAGCTAATAACATGTTCTGTCGAAGAAAATTGCTCATGGCTGTTGCTGTTGGAGCGTGTATTGGGGAAGGTCATCTCTAAAGCAGCAAACATCCTTTAATAAAAATCAAAGGGATCACAGGGATGTGGTCCTGAACTGGTGCAGGAGCAGGTGGACAGGAGATAAATAATACCTATATAGGGTATGCTGGTGAATAGCCGTTCTATGTGGCCAGTGCTTATTGCTAGGATTATACTTAACTCTTAGCTGCTTATCTGGCTGAGTTGTGACAATAGTATGCAGGAAGGTGTTTCCTTAATTTAAGGGCATTGAAACACTCTCTAGTAAAGGACTTGGCATAAAAATATTGCTGCAGCAGTCTAGATAAGGTTCAGTAGAATAACTAAAAATGTGTCTTCTGTTGCTTGTAGAACCTCTGTCAATTAAATTTTTTGATCCATTAAGGAGGCTGGACTTTTTTTGGGTGGATATGTTAGTTGACTTTATGACTAATGGCCAGTGTTCCTACAGAGTCATAAACCAGTCTGCTCCTTCACCACTCAAAAATCCTCCTGACAGATAGCAACAAAATGGTATCAGATGCCAAACAAGAACAGATATCACTCTAATAAGCTAAGGGCGAGATCCATAATTCACATACAAGATCTTATTGTAGCTTGCCTTCTTCTCTAACAAGGTGCAGGAGTCTGGCTACTGCTCCTGAATATCAAGTACAGGAAAACAGGGAAAAACTCTTCTCATTTGCTTGTGTTGGGCAAAAGACTTCCTTCTCTCCCAGATACATTTGCAAGCTATGCACCAAGGGCAACATGGAGTTACCTAGTTGATGGTAAATGCTGTGCATCTGGAGCCAAAGAAAGAAACATCACCTTAACACAAACTACTGTACTTGAAATGTAATTCCAGCCTAAATTGCTTTATATTGGCTTGTGTGTCAGCAGGCTCATGGAGAAATCATCTTGATGTAAGAACTGGAGAGAGAAAAAAAACAAAACAAAACAAAAAAAACCCACAACAACAACAACAACAAAAAACCAAAACCAACCCCCAGAACACCCCCAAAAACCCCAACAAAACAAGGTCTCCAGGATGACTGCACTAAAGAGTCTGTAGAACCAAATTGAGATGGGCTCTCCCATTGTAAGGTCTAGAGAATGACTTAAAAACTATGCAGAAGATATGGTGCCTTCTATAGCACTAGACAGGGGTCTTCCATTTATTCTAATAAATCCTATCCAGTTATTAGGATACTGCATGGGCTTACAGTATAGAAGAGCTAACAGAAAGGCATAACAGATGATCCTAGTAGAAAAATCCCTACTTGCCAGTCTGCAATAATAATGATTTGTTTAATGTTTATGTTTTGAAGAGGTTTTAGTAATGTATTGTCTTTAGATTAAAAGGAATTCTTTTTTTTTTTTTAGCCTTTATATTAAAGGAAGATGAAGTTTCTTAACTACAGCTGTTCAGGTAAACTGAATATGGGAGCATGTACCCCAATATAGATGACAACATAGCAGAGCCACCCAGTATACTAATGGGCATATATATAAATTTAAAAATAAATATAGAAAAAGAAATGTATGGAAGTATCTAAAATAAATTGTATGTGTATTTTTCATATTTTAGGAGTGTTTTTTTATCTAGGTTGACAGTGATACATGTTCTTGAATCTGGATTTATTTTTATACTTATTTGTATGTATTGTGTTGTAACTACTGTTTTACCTGAACTGAATTTTTTTTGTCTTGCTGCATTGTAAATATACATAGAGCTATAAATGCATATCTGTTCATTGGATTGTCATCCAATTTGGAGTGGAAGATAACCTTGGGTTTCTTGTAAGCTCAGTTTCCATTAAAAAAGAAATCAGTATTATACCTGGTTTACAAATTCAGTTTTGCTTGTTTGTAGCTGTTTATCCACAAGAGTTTTGTTTTGCCCTTTTTTTTTTTTTCTTCCAATTGACTGACTTTAATCTTCATTCACAGATCATGCCTCAATTTTCTGAAAAGTCTCTAAGCCTTGCTTTAGTACCTTCTGATAAGACAGTTTATGCTCCTTTGGCCTGTTTTAGCTCATCCCATAATTCTTCTGTTGAGCTTTTCATGTCTTTTTTTAGTAGCTTAGGGCTTTTCTATTTGTTCCATCTCATTTCACAGGAGTACCATCTTATAACTTACCTCCTAGGAGATGCCACCTTTCTTCCAATGCCAATATCAATGACCATCCAAGTTGTAGATGATGTCAAGACTTTGCAGGTCAGCAGGTAGTTGGGTTACCAAGCAACTGCCTGTTTGCAACAACTTTTTCAGAGAAACTGTCAACAAATGATCAATGATAAATATTGCTCTCTAGACAGACCATATTAAAGTCTCATAAGGCTCATAAGACTGTTCACTGACTCCTGACATCATATTTATTCTGCAATGCAATTAAGGCATTCATTTAAGCATTTAAGAACTTTGTTGTAGGATCTCAATTGCTTCACTCCTTCATTCACAAGGGAGGATACAACAGTCTCTCTTGTGAAAGGACGGGGTGTGAGATTGTATTGCTGTGCTAACCTAGCTTACGGGACTACAACACCTCAAGGTCACTGGTGGTGTTCTTAAACCGTTTTTTATTTCCCTCGCAGGTTATATCTTCAAGCAAATCTATTTTTGCTGTGCTGAAATTTACCACAGCAGGTCTCAGAATGCAGTGCCAGGATTACCCCCTACCTTGTGTACTACGCTGCATTGTGCCTGCCATCAGGGTTATACTTCTACACATTGCATTCTGCTTTCCAGTGATGTTTTGATGTCTTTCACCTGGCTTCCTTTTTTTTCTTTTCATCCTCTTTCATTGTCATCATCTTTCCAAGCATGTCTGACCTTTTGCTTGGCTCAGCCACTCTGGTTTTACATATTAATTGCACTGTGTGGAAGTATCAAACCGAATCCAGCTCATTGTCTGCCTCTAAAGAGGAAGGTGTGATATTTCTGTAAGTTTTCTCTACGTTTTATTTTTCCTTTGTGTCAAGTATGATTTATTGACTGGGCAAGAGGCTATTTTAAGCACACAGAATACACATAATAGATGTTTGTACCAGAGGTTATTCTCACTGCTGTTGGGGTCATGGGCACAACAACAGTTCTGTTTAGTATCTTTATCAATGATCTGGATGAGGGGATCGAGTGCACCCTCAGTAAGTTTACAGACGACACCAGGCTGGGTGGGAGTGTTGATCTGCTTGAGGGTAGGAAGGGTCTACAGAGGGATCTGGACAGGCTGGATCGATGGGCTGTGACCAATTGTATGAGGTTCAACAAGGCTATATGCCAGGTCCTTGGGTCACAACAACCCCATGCAACACTGCAGGCTTGGGGAAGAGTGGCTGGAAAGCTGCCTGGCAGAAAAGGACCTGGTGGTGTTGGTCGACAGCCAGCTGAATATGAGCCAGCAGTGTGCCCAGGTGGCCAAGAAGGCCAACAGCATCCTGGCTTGTATCAGGAATAGTGTGGCCAGCAGGAGTAGGGAAATGATCATCCCGCTGTACTTGGCCCTGGTGAGGCCGCAGCTTGAATACTGTGTTCAGTTTTGGGCCCCTCACTACAAGAAGGACATTGAGTTGCTGGAGCGTGTCCAAAGAAGGCCAACAAAGCTGATGAAGGGTCTAGAGCACAAGTCTTATGAGGAGTGGCTGAGGGACCTGGGATTGTCTAGCCTGGAGAAAAGGAGGCTCAGGGGAGACCTTATTGCTTTCTACGACTACCTGAAAGGAGGTTGTAGCGAGGTGGGTGTTGGTCTCTTTTCCCAAGTAACAAGTGATAGGATGAGAGGAAATGGCCTCAAGTTGCGCCAGGGGAGGTTTAGATTGGATATTAGGAAAAATTTCTTCATGGAAAGGGTTGTTAAGCATTGGAACAGGCTGCCCAGGGAAGTGGTTGAGTCCCCATCCCTGGAGGTATTTAAAAGACGGGTAGACGAGGTGCTCAGGGACGTGGTTTAGTGGTGGACTTGGCAGCGCTATGTTAATGGTTGGACTTGATCTTGAAGCCCTTTTCCAACCAAAATGATTCTGATTCTATAACAACAAGGAAAAGCAGAGTGTGGTTATGACTCTAGGGCTTTTGTGCATTTGATTCAGTGTATGGGTTATAATGACCCAAAGGAGGTGAACAAAGTGTTGGAAGTTAAACCAAGGTCTCCCAAACAGCAGAATATTGATGTGCAGTTAGAGGCTATGCACCAACCAAACTGTTTCCCATATCTTGTTAAATGTCATAGTCTTTAGAACAAATATACGGGATTAAGAGCAATAATAATGAGGCCTACACATCTGTCTGCACTCTGAATAGCTCAGTGTGTGCTACTTTCCCACCTGTAGTGCTCAGGTTCTCTGCACAGAACATATACTGTGAACTGAAGAAAAAACATATGGAGAATTAAGATTGGCATAGACTGCCCATATACAAATTTCCTAATTAAAATGAAAAAGGCAGAACACAAAACCAAAACCTGGCTGTAGATATAAGGTCAGCATTATTTACTTGGTCTCAAAAGCAAGGATGATTGCCTAGAGCAGGTATCCTGAAATGGAATTCGACCCCGTAGAAAGTACTGTGAAATGGAGTTATCAGCATAATTAGTTGGAAGGGGAGGGTCTTACCAGCCTTCTAGAGTATGAAAGCATGCCCTACAGGGGTTATATATGTATGTGTGAGAGAATATGCATGCTTTCTTTTATTCAGGAAGGTGCTGAAAGGGAAGGCTGTTGTGGTCACTATTCTTTTGGTCAATTTTTTTTTCCCAGTTAGACGATGTGATGAGAAGGTAGAACAGGGACTGTATTTGTTACTGAGAGACAGGCTCATCAAAATCAGATTGTCTCAAATTGAAAATAATTAGAGGATTTGGTATAACTTTTTTTTAAAAAAACCCCAGCAATATTTGATCTTTTCTGCATTGTAGGTAACTGACAGAAAAGTGGTGTTTTGAGTTTCATGGTCGGGGAAGAATAATTGAATGCAGCTTGTTAAACCATTCTCATTTTTCCTTTCTACTAGCGAGCAAGAAATAGTCTAAATGGCATTTAGATAATATAATATGCTGACTGTTTTAAATCAATGGATTTGGTTTTGATATTCTTTTACAAGTTCACATAACTTTTTAGGAATTTCTGACACTTATTGGAGAAGGCTTGCTACATATTAAACTTTTTTTTTGGACCAGTGGGTAAAATGGAATATAGATTTGGCAAGTATTTCTTTAAACTGGCATATGTTAAGCAGAGGATGCCAAGGTACAAGTAGCCAGATTAATTAATGCTGCTTCCTGGACCCTATTGGAAACATTTTGCGTCTATCCTTTCCCTCTGCCTTTCATACACCCATCCACTTACTCCAGTCACCAGAAGACACTTGAACCTTTTCTTGCAAAGCAAAGAAGGATGCATAAACAGAAAAGTAAAGCAAGATTGTGCCCAGAATTTTACTTTCAGCATGGGGTTAGTGCCAAAAGTTCATGTTCAAGGTGTTGGAGAAATCTGTTTCAATATCTACATATTTTTTGTCTTCTGAAACTCAGTGCTGAGCTAATATTCAAATTATTATTGGAATTTAATTGTATGTAGGTGTTTTCCATAACAGACAGTTATGAATTCATAATCACTTATATCTTTACTTAAATGGCATAGTCCAGGATGAGAATTTCAATGATGACAAGAAAATCAGTAAAGTAGGCTCTGCGGTGAGTTTTCTCCACCATAAAACTACAATGGTGGCACATTGCCACACACCCAGTTTTTTGGTCTACAGCATACTCCTTTGCCAATTACCCATTGCTAGGTCTGGTATTTGAATGCAAACAAATTTTTTGGTTTCTGATTGTCCCTCAATGCAAAAAAAAACCCACACCCCACACAACTCATTTGAAAAACAAGTAATTCAACAACTAGATTTTCAAGTGATACTGAAGGCCAGATTTCCAGAGTAACCTCTTTTCTTGGTTTAAATTTTTACTGCTTGCATCAGATTTTAGCAGCTTATTTTTCTGCAGATGCTTCAGGAATATTCAACAATATTTCAACATCCCAAATTTAAATGCTTTTTTTTAATGCACTATTCATTTTGCTTTTAATTACTTTAAAGAAAATGCTCAGGTTCAATGATCTTGATATCAAAATAAATTTTAAAAGTAGTTCTTCTACATGCTTTGCCAATTTATTTCTGCTTAAACTTTGGGAGTGAGCCATTTTAAGATGCTGTTTTGATGCTCTCTGTGATCTGGCAATTTCTCTAGTAAGATCAAGACTAAGATTTTTTTGTTCCTTTACTAAGGATTGTCATCACATAATGAGTTTTGGTCATAGCTGTTTGGAGATTAGAGACTTTCCGTCCAGCTTCTCAGTACTGAGTGAATCAGTTTGCTGCTAGACTTGTTTTTCCTTTCCTTCCTAGACATTAATTGGTACTGTATGTAAAGGTGTGCAGTGCCTGCACTTCCTATGGTGCCACTTCCTTTACTCCAAAGTTTACATGTAGTTATGCTTTAAATAGATGTGATGTGTCTATAAGTTTACACTGCTTTATTTTGTGCCAGCATACTCTTCTGTATGTCACAATGAAAATTAGGCTCCTTTGTTTGAGACAAAATGAAAAGTTAATATCTTCCTCTAGGCGCTTTTCAAATTTGAGTTGCCAAAACCTCCCCTCACTGAATCTCAATTAACCTCTATTCAGCCTTTTATTAGATTTGTCTTTGTGCATTTAAGAGAGCTGTTAAATTTGGAGTAAAATGGATTCACTTAGGTGATGTTCTCAGTCAAATGTTGTGTTTTAATGTCATTGCAGACTAGCAGCTTTCTTGTGTGACAAGTTCACGAGGAAGACACACGGTAGAGGGAAACGCTTTTTGGTAGTGACAGTTGAGAAATGCTTCTGTCTCAGAGCATACTGCAGTCTTACAGCTTCTGTGACTTAATGGTCAAGCCATAGCT
The DNA here is from genome assembly GCA_013401315.1 of Balaeniceps rex. Classification (NCBI taxonomy): domain Eukaryota; kingdom Metazoa; phylum Chordata; class Aves; order Pelecaniformes; family Balaenicipitidae; genus Balaeniceps; species Balaeniceps rex. Next base: position 11,580 of record VYZW01014980.1, read on the forward strand.
CTTACTATAGAACTCACCTTGACTTCTCAAGAAATTAAATACTAGATTTGGCTGTGGATCATTATGCTAGCTTCTGACATTTATACTTGCATGAGATTACTTTATCTGAGTGGACTGAAGCAATCTAAGTTTGTTTTGAGCCTTTGGGTTTTTGTGGGTTTGGGGTGGGGTTTTTTTGTTTGTTTTAGGGGATTATTTGAATTGGGTTTTTACAGGAGTTTTTGGGTTATTTTTAGGAGGTCTGAAGCGCAGTCCTTACAGGGACTGTATGCTACCATGAGCTCCATAGCAGATGGACCTCTCAGACCTTGCCTGCCTGGAAGCATTCTGCCTTCCTGATGACTTCTTCCTTTTTTTTTTTTTGGTCTGGGTTAACATTTTTCCTCTTGGCACATTATCACATTGAACAAATGTCCAGATTTAGCACAAAAAGCCTGAGCTTCCAGATGATAATCTTCCTCTGCTTTCTGTGGGCAATCAGGAATGAGAATAAAGACTATTGCAATAGCTTGTGTTTTCCAACTTTCCTTCCCCTGCAGCTCTAATATTTTTCTTAGATTGACTCTTCTAGTTTGTGGTGAGTGAATACTGATCTCATAATAAATTTAGGAAGCATTGAATCTTAGGAATTATGTTTATATGACTAATTCAGGATTTAGTTCTCTCACACATAGATTCTGGTCAGTCATAATCTCTTATCTCCCTAAGCTTTTTTCCAACCAATTCTGTCATTTAAAATAATAATCTTGTGGTAAGAGGCCCACAAGTGCCTAATTAGACTGTATGCCAGAAGAGAGTTCCATTGATAATTAAATGTCAGCTTAATGCAGCAGGAGTGACTTAAACATGTTAAGCCACTGGGAAGTCATTTGAGCTGCCTGCTGCACAGGAAAGAAATGCAAAGAAATCTTTCTTACAGACCATTAAAATTCTTCATGACTGTTATTTCTGATTTGCAGTAAAATCTTTAAATTTGAAAATCCTTGTTCTTCCATCAAACATATATTCCTGTTTGCTACATCAGCAATCCTTGAGGTCAACAGCAACATGCTGTTTTGTTCTAGCTACCAGTTTAAGATTTGCTGATGGTCTGTTTCTGTAAGTTCATTCTCATTATATAACAGAGGACACAAATATCTGAACATGATGAATTTCCCAGAAACATGGTATTACCCTAGAGATGTGGTCAGATGCAGATTCCTGGCCTTCTATCTAGGGGGGAAAAAAAAAAGGTGAAGGAAATACCTAATGCATAGTAAAGTGGCCATGAACCAATATAGACCCAAAGTGAAATAATGTATGATTTCCTTAAGGTAGGGAAATGCCAACACAGATCACATAACAGAACTGTATGTCATCATTTCTAGAATAGAAGTTGCTACTAAACCCCTGTTTTATAGTTGCTGCACCAGCGTAGCACTGTGGGAATGAGTTTTGGCTCTCTGTCTTATGTTTTGGCCTCGTATCTCAGTGTGCAAATAGGATTTGTGTTCAATGAGACACCAACACACTGAAATTCATAGAATCACAAAACTGTGTGTCTTGGAAGAGACCCCCCCGAGGGCTCCGTCTAATCTCCTGCTCAGCGCAGGTCCAGTTAGAGCAGGTTGCTCAGGGCCTTTGTCTAGTCAAGTTTTGACTATCTCCAGGAATTTTTGGGTAGGTCATTCTGGTTTCTTTAGCATTGTTGGTTTTTACGGGGAGAATTTCTCTGAACAACTAAACCTGAAGTGGGGAGAACCCATAATCAGTGCCCTGTACCAAGTCTGCTCATGTGTAACTCATTAGGAAAATAGTTTTTCTTTAGAAATGAGGCTGCTATTACTACAGTGTGTTGTACTTCCAGGCATCCAGGGTTCAGCAATGGAAAAGTTGTTACTCCTGGATACTTTTTTGGTGGACGGAGAAAGAGAGTAAATATTTGTTAAGGTACCATGAGAAGCACTATCACCACCTTGTCTAGTCATTGCAGCAGGACTGACCAGATGGCGAGGCTCAGCTCTGCTGGGTATATCCGCTTCTGAACTCCTGCATGAAAGCTGCCCTCCTTGCTACCCTGTTTGTGCTCAAATGTTTCACATTCAGGCATTACCAAGTTTACATCTTACATTATAGTCACACTACTGATAGTACACTTTAGCTGACAAAAAGCTATCCTATATTACAGCAAACTTAATTGATGATATAACAAATGCTTGATTTAAACTGACAAAATTCATTGCTTTCTTTTCCTGCTTTTGCTGGTGCATGGATATATGATTCTACCTTCTTAAAAGTTTCTCTCAGTCTGCCTCTGATTTTCACCTCTTGAACCTGCTTTGCTTTCTATTTGTGACATGAAAATTAGTTGCCATGGAAATGATTGCAGCAGGAGCAGAGGATCTCTTAAACAGGGGACGAAAAAAAGATTGCATATATAAGCAGATGGGCTTAGCAGTGAGCAAGGAAGAAAAATCACCTAAAATCTAAGGAGTAAGGAGCAGGGGATTTTGTTTTAAAAAAGTCTGTCTGTATTTTCATTTGTATACCAACATCATCTTAAACCCTTGCTGATTTCCTAGAGCACTGTATGTGTGTCAGTGTTTACCCAACATCCTAATTTATATGGAAGTGTATCCTTAGTATATGTGAGGACTGAGTACCAACTTTAGCGAGACACGTGGTAGAATGAGCTGCAGCAGGTGAGCAAAGGTCCCTGTGTGAAACAGGTGTAAGAAGAAAGGTTCAGAGGGTTCCTTTGCTGGTCCAAAAAATGATGCAGCCCATAATCCCCAAATGCCATGCAACAACAGCAGCTACCTGATGAGTGCAGTGACAATACCCTGGGGGGACTCGTTCTGCTTAGCTATGTTTGCATTTTTTTCTTGTCTTAATATGGATCTGACCTGAGATATTTTAAGGCTAATTCTTTTGATTTGGATAAGAACGGAATAAAATCTGTGGTGGGATTGTCAGGCTTACACTGGGA
>VYZW01014985.1:2258-42373 GCA_013401315.1 Balaeniceps rex
CTTCTCAGTTATGGACACAGAGCTGATGCTTCACACAGAGAGAAGGTGGTGTCACCCAGCTGAGAGTGGTGTCACCCAGTTTCCCTGTGACAACCCAGTTTTCATAAGCGTGAAGAGGAAGTTCTCTCTAAAATTGCTTTTTTTTTGTAGACCTGAGTAAGACTGTTCATGGTTCTTGTGTCTGGACACCAGCTGCCACACTCTCTACATCCATCTCAATAATTTGGTATGAAGGGATCCTTGGTACTGCAGACTTCTGTCAAGGAGGAGAAAAAAATCCTTTCCGTTGGCAATCCCCCTCTCGCACAAGTTCCTTTTAGTGTATTTGGGGTTTCTAAATGACTTTAAAATCTCTTTCCCTCTATTCATATCAATTTTACTCAGCAGCTCAGCTCCTTCACGCCCACTCAGAGGCGGCTGTCATTCAGCAGGCAAATCGGCCTGGGAATATAAACCAAGTCAAAGTCAGTGTCTCTATTATTACAAGTAGACCACTTGTACTTGGGCCAAAGATCCAGTTAAGTGGTAATTGAGCAGCGTTGCCAAAGGTCAGTGATACCCCTTGAAATTGCTGGGGATCGATTATTTTTTCTCAGTGTATTACTGTCTCATTGATGGTTGATGCTTGAGCTTATTTTGCAATTTTTTAAACATTGGGATTGACAAACACTTAGAAAAAATAATTTACCAGTGTAAGATTATGGAGTTTGGTTGTACTTGAAGTTTGGGCTTTCAAAACATCAGGAGAAAAATGGAAAGAAAAAAAAAGTAAATTTAGCAATGAAGCAACAACTACAGCGTCTAGTATTTTGTTAAAGGTCACTAATAAAATGGCTGAGATGTTTAGAACTTGCAGTGACTATTGAGTGGCATGCAGAGTTAGTAATCCCCGTGAATAGTTTTATTATGTGCCTGTCAGCAACGTATGCTGCTTAAATATGCATTCGCAGAGCGACTGTGCTGGTGGCTACATGCATTCTGCCATTTTATTGACCTGGTAAAGGTTTAATCTTGACAGCTGCTTCGTTTTCTATCCAGGCTAGTTTAGAAGTCAAAGAGTAGTTTTGCAGAAGTCTTTTCGTCTTAAGAAAGTGATTCACAAGATGTCTCCTTTAGTTTCCTGGAATCGAGATGTTTATTTTGTGCTATGTACAACAGCAGCAGTTCTGTAGATTTCATAACCTTAAACATTCAAATTGCAACTTTTACTGAAATTTTCTTTCAGCACATATTACTCAGAATATCACCAGGCAGGAGTCTAAATAACAGCACTAGACAGAAAAGAAGTTCGGTATTTCAGTTAAAATCTTTAAGACTAGACATAAAAGTCCCAAATAAAAAAAAAATCTCAGTAGCTACCTTCTTTGAGGACAAATCCTCCAGTTCTGTCATCCCGATCCAAAGCAGAACAAAATGAGAACAACCAAGTGTTTGTTTCCCAAATTTCCCAGGGTGCTTTTGAGGTGAGCTTTCATATTTATTTGGGGGATTTTTCCATTCCTCTGGCCTTGCCGCAGAGACATTGTTGAAAGTCATTTAAGAAGACAAAGACAAACTCCTTTTCTAGTCGGGGTGGTGGTCACGGTTATGGTGTGGGCAGCCCTTCCCCTGGGGCTGCAGAACAAGCACCACATTCAAGTGCTGGGAAATTTTGGTGATGGTGCAACTTCTGTGATCAATGTGAAGTAGTTTGGAAGTCCACCATGCCCTTTTTGACCAGCCATGAAGACAACAGTTCAGACACTGCCCTCAGGAAACCTCATCAAAGGCATTGATTCAGGGGCATGTGCTTTTCAAGTGTAATTGATGGGAATGGTAACCAGCTTACTACTAGTCATTCGAATTTTTTAACTAGCAGAAGTGTAACATACCTGTCCATCTGCCTGTCTATCTGTCAGTCAGTCCATCTCCCTGCTCTTTTTTTCTTTTTGTTCCCTTTCTATGCACTGTTATTGTAACTGGTAGCCAAATGCAAAAGAAAGGATGTGTTTAAGAACCTGGTACCTAATAATTTCAGTTAAAAAAAGATTTTAAAATATTTCTGTTGCACGTTTTCACAATCCAGATTTCCCGACGATTAATCACGGTGCATGCATTTCCACTGCCATGCTGATGGTGACTGTGGAGCTGAGAGACAGACTGTTTTATTCATGTAAATTGTGCTTGACAGAGTTGGGAAATCTAGGCTTGATCAAAGACCCACTGGAATTGATGGGAATCTTTCCATCCATTTCAGCAGACTTAAAGATCACCGTTATTTGTAAGAATTATTTGTCGTCTTTCCCTGCACCCCGTACTTCACACAACAAAGTAATTTTTGCTTCTATGATGTAAAGGGGCTCAAACATTAATGGCAAGCTCCATCTTCTCAAGCTAAACCTACTCTTGACCCTGCAGTATCTGCGGTCTGCTTTTGAACTCAGGGCTTGATCAGTGACCCACGTGGAAAGGATGCAGTTGCCTGAACAAGTAACTTTTAGAAGATACCAGAAAGCATTGGAGGAGGGCTGGAGTAACTCAGCAGAGTAACTCAGATTTTGTTAGGCTGAGAATTCATCTTCCACTGGCGAATAGCCTAGTCTCAGGGCAGAGCATTCGCTCTTCGCCATTTGACTGTGCTCCTGGCACAAGACTGGGTGACAAAATGTCTCCCCTGAGACAGCTGAGGGTCCCTCCCCAGGCTCTGGACCCCACTCGTGTTTTTCTGTGCGGTGACTATATTGAGCTCACAGGATCTTGTTTGATCCTCCTCCTGCTGCTACGAAAAGGGTGGGTGGGTTGTTAGTCCCTCCTGCCAAAATCTTTGTCCAAAATCAACAAAGCCACATATGCGTTCTGGTTCAAGTACTCATGCAAACATATTTATGCAACTGTTTGTGGGATTTGACTTTCAAATAAAATTCCATGAGCAAAGCTTCAATATAGCTGCTTTCAAAAAACAAATGAGGAGATCCATATATATATCACCGAAGTGTGTTTAACTGCGAATTTGTTACAATATTCTCCAAACATTTTTTCCGTATTGGTCCAACTCTAAGGTTTGGACTGTTTCCATCTTCAGCGTAATGCTGCTGTGATGTGTGGAGTTTATCCCTGTAGCCTAATACCATGAAAAGAGTGGAAATAAGGAAAGTTATACAAAGCAAACACTGTCTGCATCTGAATAATTACGTTAGATGTTCGATGATCAGGAGATTAAATTCTGTTTGTTTTAAAAAAGGCAGCTGACAAGCGGACAAAATTAAGTTGGCAGGACTTAAAACCAGTTTGGGGTAATTCCATTGTCTCAAGTAAGCTTGATTGCGTTTGTATTTTTAATTAATTAAACTTGGATAGCCAGTGCCAAAGCAATGCTCACTGTAACAGCATAGATGAGGGTCCCCAAGGTTTTTTGTAGAAAATCCTAAATTTGAGGGGAAAAAATCAACCAAGGCCAAAAAATGTGTTCTTCCCCGGGGCTTCATATGTAAGGTCTAGAGCTTTCTGCAGCGATGAAGTGCTGGTTTTAACTGCAGACCGGGACGAGCTGCTGTTTAAAATAAGGCATCTGTCAAGCCATTACCCTGTCATAAGTTGTAACGATTCCTATATTTTATTAAAAATAAAGAAAACAGATGAAATATTCATTGTTAGAGGGCGTGTGCTTTTGCCACCAGCAACACAACTTCATCACAGCCCTTGGCTTCAGAGTTTCTGCCCTGCACCTGCGCAGCTCTGGCCCTGCCAAGATAAACACTCTCCAGGACAGGGCTACGTCATAATTTTTAATCTCTGTGAAGTGCCAGGTGAAGTTATGGAGCAGTATAGCGGTTAATGTATAAAAAGACTCTGCTGTGCTCTCTTGGACTAAATTTCCGCTCCGGGGGTTTGCATTGCAAGTAAATAGCAAGGAGCCACAGGGCTATCCAGTAGCACTTTGGGCTCACCCACTTTAATATACTTATTCTGGCCGTGCTGCTTTGAGGTAGGGCAGTGCTATTAGTCCCATTTTATAAATACAGCATGCCACTGAGGTCTGCAGGACGCAGAATATTGGTTGCACTGGTAACTGAATTCCCGCAGGAGCCTAGATGCTTGTATTAGGCTTTTATAACATAGCTTACTGCCACAGTTCCTGGGAATTTTTGAATGAATTGAAATGAGGCATTTTTATTCCTGTCTTGTATTCTCTAACCATCTGGCTTGCCTCACTTTTTAAATGCGTTGCTGGAGACAGGGCAAATGGAGAGTCCTCAGCATTTCAACAACAGGGTTCCATACTGAAAAAAAAAAAATAACCAAAACAACAAAACCCCAAACCAAATCAACGCAAAACCCCAGAAAAAAACAGACAAAAAGGAAAAGAAACTTCCCTTCTGTTGCTTCCTCCCATTCCTGCAACATTCCCAAGGAGTCACCATGAAAAGGAGATCCCTCACTACCTTGCTGTACGTGTGCTTTGCCAGGTTCTACAGTTTAACAGCAATACCCATGTTTCTTCATCAGAAATGGGCCCATATTTTCAGTTTCTCAAAGAAAGAAACCTGATATGTTTTTCACTGCAAGCACATGGGTTCCCAGCAAAGTTTATGAAATTCTGACTGGCCGTGACATCGCCAGTACTGAAGGCCATCGAAAAATCAGAAGGTAATAAGTGGGTCTGCAGAAGTGTTAACATGGTCAATCACGGGATCTTGCTTTTGAATACAAGGATTATCTTTTATATTGAAACATATTTATTAGAGATGGAAAACCGTCTTTTGTAGAATGCAAGAGCTAATGTTCCAGCTTTCCAGATTATTCTGAAATACAAGAGCAACACAGACACTGTTAATAATGCAATCAAAGCAATTTAAATCCTTTTAAAGTATCCACAAAGGATCCTTTGATAAGAAGCAACTTTCATCAGCCTCAGACTCGGCACTTTAGTAGGTACTGTTTATTAAGTTTATACGCAGACAGTGGTAATTCCACTTGCGGCTGGAGAAGAGCAGCAGTAAATTATTAGAAATATCTATAAGCACTAGTGTTAGGCTTGCTGGTTTTAAATGAAAAATGTATTTATATTAATATAGCTCTAAATGGGGTTATTCAGTGTTTAAAGATGCAATTTGTTTTCCATTAGTACCCTGACTGGACACAAAACAATCCTGTAAACTTTAAAGGCTTTGGTCTTTTTTTTTTTGGGGACAAAAAGAAGGAAATTGTTACAAGCGCACACTGTATGATGGGCTGTGGGAGTCTGTTTAGTTCAGTCATGCTGCATATTTTTTAATCTTGCTTTTAGTTCCTGCTTTTGTCCTCCTTTTCATTGCGTGCCCCTGTAAGAGAGCTTACATGTAGAAAGCAGACATGTGCAAAAAAACCAGAAGTGGTTTTAGGTTTGGGCTGGGGTAGTTAGGATCTGGTTTAGCAGCATCCACCCCCGAGTTTGAAGGAGGAGGCAGGTGTGCGATTTTGCGACATCTCTAGCTGAAGTTTCCATCCATCCCAGGGCTGGTGGGAATTGCTTTGACAGGCCTCAGCCCCTTGGAAAAAGGAAGTTTTACTTTTGGTGTGCCAACAGCCCTACGAACTGACTACTGGCCCCTTCGAGCTCTGATGCTGCTCCCTATTGTCCAGCTTGAGCGTAGGGGCTGAGGGTTCCCTTGTATTCGGATGCTTTCTGCCATGAGTTTGGTGTGCTTTCTGTTGTTCTGGAGTAAAGCAGGCTAGAGGAAGAGAACAGCAGATAAATAACAGACTTGGAACAACGTCTGTTTGAAAGATTTTGATTCACCTTAAAGAAAACAAAAATTGGGAAGGGAAGATGAGTTCTCATCTTGGGTCATCGAGCATGAGCAGGGAAAGAACAGTTAATTCTTCCTACATCTACTTTGGGGTTTCCAGGTGTTAAGGAGGGTTTTTTTGGTTTGGGTGGGGTTTTTGTTTTCTGTTTTGGTCTATTTTGGGGTTGTGTTTTTTTTTTTTTAGGCAGCAGAATTACATCGCATTTGGAGCTTACTCAGTTTTAATCCAGGCTGATTTAATGCCAAGGAGAGCAGAGATCCAGAGGCCAAGTCCAAATTCTCCCATGCAGCAGCATGGTGCATGTCTCCTTGGCAATTCTCCAGTGCATTTCTTTGAAATATCTTCTCTCGGGATTCCAGTATGCTAAAAAGGAAAATAAAATGCTACTCAATAGATAGTACAGAAGTGCAATCATTGGCCACACCAGTAATGACCAAAAAGCCGAAAAGGTGTTCCTGGCTTTTGTAGACCTGAATTGGGAGATTTAAACTGAGCTCATCCCTCCCCACAGGCACCTACAGGAGGAAACCTCACCAGCTGGTTGCAGGTGTTGGATTAGTAGCTCTTCGAAATGAGGGCTTCTGCCCAGAAACAGAAGTACAACTTTCCACAGCAGTCTTGCTTAGACACCTGCAGTTTACGCTGAATGAAACAGCGTCAGAAAAGACCGGTTTTCAGCCAAGAGTCCTCACCCAGTTTTGTAGCTCACCACTAACCCATCAAAACCCGCAGGTATTGCAAATGGGAAAGAGGAGGGGGGACCTGGTCTCTCTGCAGGCCACTGCTTCTCTCCAGAATTGCTAAGGTGGTATTTTGAGCCAGAAGAAAAATGCTAGGTATTTAAATGGGAAATTAAGATGAAAAAATCTTCACGAGCCATAGGGAGTTTTTAATCTAATTAAAATATTAGCATTTTTTCCCTTTTACTTGGAAGTCAGAGATTTTATCAGCAGCAACTTTATTACCTTGTTTTGTGTTTTTCACTTCATCAATGGCGTATTTTGATCAGTACGAAATTTTACTAACAGGACTATTTTTCCTAGGCGTGTGCTTAGATATTTTTCAGAACCTTACCAGAATATCTGTCAGGGAACAAATTTGGCCATCGACTTTGAATGGTGATGGCATTTTCTGTATGCAGGGGTAACTCTTTTGGTGTGTTCTGTGTACTGGGTGCTCCTTAAAGTAGTATTTCAATACCTAAGCTACGAAGAAAAGGGAAAAATGAGTCAGTAGATTTTAGAATAAATGTTATTTATCTTTATTTATCTTACGAATGTTTATGGTGGCATTTCATATAATACCTTTTCTATATTAATCTGTGTCATTACTCTGTTAGGAATATAAATAATTCACTTGCATGTGCACATTATTTGCCAGTGATATTTTCTAAATAAAGAGTTTGGCGTCAGTGAGAAGCGACTGCTTTCCTAGGGCTTTGACCCACCCGGCTTTTCACCCCCGTTTTGGGTGACTTTGCAGGTGTTAAACAGGATTGCGCTGAAGCAGGAGGATCCGACTACCAAAGATATCGCTCTCAGGGCTGTTTTAGTTACACTTCATCATCATAAGCATATGGTTTCACTTCCAAGTGTTTAACATTTCCATTTCCTCAGGAAATCATTCTTTCTGTTTTTTAAACTTTTGAAACTGGATGGATATTTTTACTGGCAGGCGGACCGAGCGCAACACGACGATTAGCCCCAGCCCCAGGGAGCCCCTGGCCGCGGTACCCGCCTGGCTCCATCCCCTCCCCTCCTGCAGCAGCGTGTGAGCACGGCTCGGGGTGCTTCAGCCACGTCTCCGGGGTGCAGCACGCTGTTAAAACACTTCTGCTTTCTTTACTATAATAAAACTATCCACTCGTTTTTTCTGCTTTAGCTGAGAGAGGTGTTTTTCTTTCTTAGTCCGCTCCAGGGCCCATGCATCCCAAGAATTAGTTGAGAGCAGACTCCTTTAGCTGACTTAGCGAGGCCAATGGCAAGATCAGGGCCTAAGAAAATATTTTGTGTCACCTACAAGGAATGAAAGCAGTTGCATCATGTATTTATTGTCTGCATTGGTATAGCCAGCACTTAAACGAACATGACCGAGGAGTGGATGGCTCCAGGGAACTGCTCTGGCTCTTGTGTTTTCAGAGATTATTTCTGGTATTTCCTTTTTCCTCATTACGAACGGGTCACCCTTCTCACGTGTTGGCCAAGTTATGTACCGTAGGAGGAAGTCTGTGCTCGTCTCTTCTTTATGTTTCATTTATCCACATATGTAATAGTGTTTAGCTGCTTGCTTTCTTTTCCTGCTATGCTACAAAGTACGGTTAGTGGATGTGTGCAATTTGCGCGCTTATTTAGCTGATATCGCCAGCCCTGTTGTTAGAAGAGCGTCCTCTGCTACAGTGAGTGTCGCCGTATCCTAACAACTTTGCTAAACTGACTGCGTTTTGTACAGCAAGCATTGTCACCGTGCATCAAATAGGGCTGTACAAGAGAAAATATAGGGCAAAATAGCTGATTAATGTATTTGTTCCTTTCTGTTTCATTCTGTTACAAATTCAGACAGTTGCATTTTTTGCACTGCTTGTTTAACATGAGGAAGCTTGCTGTGGGTTTGGGCTTCTGGAGGGATTGAGTCCTGCCGTGAGGCAGGCCGTGTGCTGCCAATATTCAGGGTGTATATTTTATTCATACCCTCAGAAGAGTGAGTTAGTCAAGGTAGCAGAAAACAGCATCAGACAGATGTAGTTCAACCTCCAGACCTCCCAGGAGAGCTCACCTGAGCTGCTCAGCCTCTGGCTTCGTGCCAGCCTCTGGGACATTGTGAGTTGCTGCTTTGATCCGCTCAGGCTCTTTCCTAACAACTTTGCTTACCTCAGCGCCGTGCGTGTCTGCACATCCCTTCAGCAATTACCTTTTCACTAAAAAAGCTACTCGGTCAAGCAGCAGAAGGTTGTACCACATGCAAGGAAACCTCCAAGGCTGCTCAGCGTCCAAGCGAGCCCGCTGGCTTTCTCGCCATACGTGTCTGTGTTGTGATGTCCCACGCTGGAGGCTCCAGCTCATGCAAACAAACCGGTGCCGCAGGCTTGCTGCTGGTAGTTAGATAGACTGGGGGTCAAGTTAGGATTTACACAGTGATTTTGATGCAGTTTTGTTTGCTACAGGGTATCAAAGCAGTGCAATCATGGCATCATAGAATCATTAAGGTTGGAAAAGACCTCTAGGAACATCTAGTCCAACCATCAATCTTCTGGATAGATTGAGTGATATCCTGATCCAAAATGGACTGGCAATGCCAGCCACAAAATGGTGCTGGTACATTGTTCCAGACTGCTTCAGAAGACCATACCACAGCAGGACTGAATTAAAAGCACAGTCCAGCTAGCCCCAACCCGTGTCTCCAGTGACCACCCTGTAGGTGCTTCAGGGGCCAGTTCCTGAAGTACAGCCATACCCGCACACAGGCGCAGCACTGGGCAAGCACCCTCCTTCCTCTTACAAGAGGCAGCCTTGGGTGCTCCTGCCTGCCTGCCACCCAGCTACAGGTCAGCGAGCCCAACATCGCGTACAGCATTGTCCGTTCAGGGGGGACATCCTGCTTTTGCAGAACATGGTCCTCAGGACGTGACCTGTGATGAGCGAGCCCTTGGCCTGGGTGCCTCCACGGCAAAGGCGAGCTCCATCGGAGCCGTGTGCCTGCAGATGTTCTCCTTGGAGTGGATGGAGCTGAAGGGTGCAGGGGGCCAAAGAAAAGGGGGAATAAAAGACATTGCAGCAGCAATTCCAGGCCTGAGAGAGAAGTAACCAAGGCACTGACAACTTGTGTGGGTTTCGTATGTCTGTTTGCAGTGCTATGTTATGTGTTTAGAAGCTGGTTGTTTCCATAATAACAGCAAGTGCCATATGGCAGCGAGGAGGGTGGTGAGAGGAACGCTCAAGGAAACACAGTATGTTGTTTGACATGTGTGTGCTTCCAGAGGAATAACGTGTCTCGAGCAAGTACTGCTGCTCCAAACAGGCGGGGGGATTTGCTGCTCTCACCAGAAAAATATCCAGAGCCCTCTCGGCATTTGTACTGGTGCAATGCCAGTTAATGATGCCTGCCCTGCTCCCATGTTTTCCTGCAGATAGTCCCTGTGATGGGTAAAGGACCTTTTGCTTTACTGGGAGTGATGGTTCTGGATGCACCAGCACAGGGCAATGGCATTTAAACATGGCGTTTAAGGGGAAATACAGTTCTGGAAAGGAGCGCTGTGTGAAACTGAAACCACCAAGATGCCATATGCCATCCATTCGTTAATGCTCAGCAATTAAATAGCAGAAATTTTGAAGCTTTTGAAAATCCATAGTTTGCAATAATTGTTTAATAGAGAGTGAGTTGAGCATTTCCAGAGATTTGGGGCACTTTAGTGCGTATCTAGGAAGCATCCAGGAAGGTCTCCACAAACTCCAGCTTTTCCTGCCCTTTAATGTATGACTCACATTTCAGGGACTTGTAATTTGCTCCCCACATTCCCACAAACACCACCAGGCTGAGCGGTACCTTTGCAGAGGGCATATATTTCCACCACAGAAAAATGTGAAATTATTTTTTCATAATAGCTGAATGGCTTTTGCGGGACTTTTACCAACATCAGCTCTCTAAAATTGAGCCTCTCTTGTTTGAGTCTTAAAGCCATTAATTATATTTGTATTTGGATACCCGAAACGTGGTGGCGGGGAGAAGGCGGCAGTTCTGATTTGGGGTCATAGTTCTGCACTCACTTGCGATACTTTAAACTCCAAACCAACCCAAAAGGCAAAGCTCTTCTCATTTTCATGCTTCTCTTCTTCTCTTTATTGCCTCTAGAGAGAGATTACTGCAGCATATGCGAAAAGCAGCCCATCGGAAGGCTTCTCTTTCGTCAGTTCTGTGAAACTCGACCCGAGCTCGAGTGCTGCATTAGGTTCCTTGACTCGGTGGTAAGTCAATTCTTGTGACATTTTGGGGTGCTTCGCAGCGCTCTTCTGGCAGAGGAGACTCCCCTGACCCCAAGAAATCACTGTTTCATGGGACGTGATTTTGTGTCTAATGCACCTGAGCAAGCAGTGGCCAGGGCTGGCCCCGTCAGCATCCCAGTATCGTTGGTGGCAGAGGGGCAGCGCTGCAGGTGGGGTTGGTACCAGCCTCGGGGAGCGCGAGCCACCGGAGCGGGAGGAGGACAGGCACCCCAGCATGGTGCTGGTGTAGCCTCCCTTCACGTCAATGCCCAAGCAGCTGAGCTGCTGTGAATAATGTCTTTTGATGTGGGTGAAGCCTGGGAGGCACTGGGAGGAAAGGGAAGATGATGAATGGACTGACAAGAGGAGTATGATGAGGGGTGTGATAATACTAACGTCTATCTCTTACCAAGCCTTTTCATCAGTAGACTTCAGGGTGATTTACAAAGGACATCCTGATTGTTAGCCTGAGTTTTCAAATAGGAAAACAGAGGCACAAGGTATAGAAATGACTTGGTTGAGGTCACCAAGAAACAAATCTGCTCCATTTTCCTCCCCAGTGAGTTATCACCCAGCCACTGAGCAACACTCCCCCAGCCCCGGGGGGACCTGACGCTCTTTCCAAGTCTGGCAGCGCTTGGCCATGTGCCGGCAGGAGAAGCTGTTCACAGTGGAAAAGCCTCTCAATGGCTTTCTTGCTGGGAGCTTGCGGACAAGTAGGGTGTTGATGAGCCAAAAGGCTAAATCCTACCAGAGAGGACGATGAACTTGTCACTGCTGAGTGTGAGTGTCCGGGAGGCTTCGCCCTCTGGCTAACACTGACAGTCAAAAGCAAAACGGTGCATACCCACAGGAATAAAATGGTTTTGTTTGTAGCACGGTGAAGCTATTCTGAGGTATAGGGAGACGTGAAGATTGCACTGGAGTTGTAAAAGTAAGAGTCTGGGAGAGGACATGTGGTCACTTAAAGTTTCTGTTAGTACTGCAGTATCTACAGCAAATCTACAGCATCGCAGAAAGGGTGGGATAGAGTCCTGTTCAAATCAGTTTTAGCTGGTCACAGCTAAACTTCTACCTGGTATTCCTAGTACTGGCCATGATTTTCCCCAGTGAAAGGTTTAGCCATCGCGGTACCTGAAACCACTACATCTGACAAACACTCTGTGCAGCTGTGCTGAAGGCCAGCAGGCAGGAGGACATTTTGGATACCCTGGATGTGTTTGTCCTGCACTGAACCAGCATCGTCCGGTGAGGTGTCTGATGCTGATGAAACACCACGCACCCGCCTGGGGGAGGCATCCCCGCAGAAATACCGCATAAGGTGTGACGCCCGCAGCCCCGAGGAGACGGGAAATGGCCATCCCTCTAGCCACAGAAATCCTTAGGGAGACAGCCACAAAAGACTGCTTCCAAGTGGTTTTAACTTCAGACAGGAGAGACAGAGCCGTCCTCGGTTTGGAGAGGGTTAGTGAGGCTCTGTTCTTTTCCGACACCTCCTCGCAGTGGCAGGCGTCACATTTTGGTTCCAGCAGCGCCCAGTGGCTGCAGAGAACCAGCCCACATTGTGCGAGCCCTGCAATGCCTGGCAGTCGGCGCTCAGGGCGTACCGGTTAAGCTGACAGGGGTAATAACATCTGGGCAAAAGGCAGCATTGCTGTCCCCCCATCTGTCCCCCCAGTGCCACCAGCCCCAGAGCACTCCATGATAACCTCCGCTGCAGCGCTGCCCGGAGCCTCTCCCGGCAGCGCCGACTGCCCAGCCCACCACCGGCTGTGGGAATTGAGGGCACTGTGTCATTTCATTCTCCTGAAGCCCTGTGGAGCGGTGCCAAGCACTGAAACTCCGTGTCCTCCCAGCATCCGTGCAGCACAGGCGGCACCGGCCCTGCGAAAGCTTGTGGTGGGACTAGCTTTGCTTTAAAGCTCCCTCTCCGAGCAATCCTGGACTGATATCCCCAAATCCTTTTGCTTTGCACCCACCCCCGGGTTGCTTTTGCAGACTGGAGCTGCCCTGCGTACCTTTACTGGGCCAGCGATCTGTTCCTAGTTAGGCTCAGACTGGCAATATGAGGATTTCATGAACAAAATGCCTGGCTGTGTGGAGGTCTGAATATTTACTCTTGCTCTCTTCCTTTTAACGCTAATTAACAGCAGTCTCCTTTGTTTATTGATTTCAAATTCCGTACAAGCTTGCTCCCAGCCCATGAAAATCCTTGTATTAGGCAATATGAAGGTCGAGCAACACAGCCCATAGCCATTAAATTGGATGATTGCTGCTGAAATTCGCCCAGCGGGGTCACACTGCATGGAGTGAGCAGTGGGATTCAGGCCAAGTCCTATGTTAGGCAAAAAAGTACTATAATGAGGCCAGAAGTTTGACTTTACAGCCCTATTCTGAGACCACCAGGAATGTGAAACCTTTTGGAGACCACCTGCTGTAACAAGCCCCGAGCAGAAAAAGCCAAGAGCCTCCATTTTCTTTTGACTTAGTTATTTTTCTAACATGAGATGCAATACTTAGCTTTCGGGTAATATCAAATAAAAAGAAAAAAATAATAGAGGAAAATATTTAGCTGGTCATGAGAGGCTCACAGAGCTTTTTGCACATTGAGAGGTAGGACCACCTCTCTTTTACAGAGCACAGCTAAGTGACTTTAGCAGGTCACACAGTAAGTCATTGGCAGAAGCCAGTAATTGATGCCTCCCAATTTTTAGTACAGTTTTTGAACCAGACCACTCAGCTGCCTGCAAAGAAAGCAGCGACTGGGGCTCCTGGGAGGAAACCAGAAGCTGAGTCAGACACGCAGCAACCTACCAGCAACCTCCATTCCCATACTTATGTGAGATTAAGTTTTGCAAGCTCTCTCTCACACCTTTGCTTCCAAAGACCGGTAAAATCAACCAGACCTTGCAGACCAGACCAGAATACGTAAAGAGGAAAAAAAAAAAAATCCCCTCTTTGCTGGACATTTATTTCAGCTGTTGGGTGAAATAACTAACCTGGTCTGATGCAGTCTCCTGCAAATCTAATTATAGCAGCATCTGGGGGTTTTTGTCTGTATAGTTAAACAGTTGTTAGGCTGCTTTCTGAGGAAAAAAGGATTTGTATCATTAAATTCCGCGTGCACGTAGGTGTGTATCTGTCAGTTCCCTCTGAAACCTGTGAATACCTCGGCCAATTTCAACTAATAATTGAGATTAAAGTGCTCAGAGGCATAAAGTTGCTACATGTTTTCTGAGAACACTATTTGGGTAATTAGCCACAATCTATCAGTTGTAAAATGGACTACAAAGATATGCGGTTTGTAAGCAGTAGGCCCCAACATTAAATGATAAAAGCCATAAAAATGAAGAGATGCAGAGCTTTGCTGTGCAACGCTGGTGGAGCTGTGGGTGTTTGGTTTCCACCCCGCTGCTGGGGGACCAGCCATCAGTGTGGCTGGCTGGCTGGGAAATGGGGCAACAAGCAACCCCTTCTCCTAGCCAGTACGGCAAGGCTAAAAGGACAGAGAGCCATCTCTTATTATGGATCTTGTGCAAACAATGTCATGAGAGAGGTCCTGACTTGACTAGATAAAATATCTAGTAAGAAGTACCCATGGCTGCAACTTGTGCCTCTGAATGCATTGCGTGCTTATCTGCGTGCACGTAAACACAAAGATCTCCCATGAACAGTTCACCAAACCCTTGTGTAGCCATTCAGATGAAGGAACTAGGCAAACATAAACTATTATCATCAAAGGGAGATGGTTTATGATTAAATAAGCTCCCCTACAAGCCCTTAACAAAGAATTCACACACAGCCCTAAAGCACGCTTTGCTGTGCTTACAAATATTTTCGCGACATCATACAACTTTGGAGCTGTTGAAAGACAGCCATTAAAATAAAGTGTTAGGGGATACGTTTCCTGTGCTGAAAGGCAGATCAGTGAGCAGGGAATCTGCCAGCAAGACGCGTTTCCTTCCCCGCAGCCCGTGCCTCCAGCGCAAGGAGGTGGCCGTTCAGTGGGGACCTCTTGCCCCCGTCCCCTTCTCAACAGCACATTCCCGGAGTGCCAGCTCCTGACGTTTCCCTCTCCTCTCCTGTGATTTTTGTGTGCTGTTATAACGAAGACTTTAGCTTCTGGACTCCCTTTCCTGCTTCATCTACACACATTCATAATTTTTTAATTGTTTTTTTCCAGGGGAGGGCTTTTAACATTTTAATGTGGACCAGATTTAGATTGACTGGAGGAGAATGTGGCTAATTCTGGTCAAGGAGAAAACAACGTGACATTATTTTCTCTCTAACCCATACGATGTTATTCCTTTGCACTGAAGTCACACAGAAATACGTCCTCTGGAGGAAAATAGCCCTGCTGCCTCTCCAGGTTGTTTCTGCTCATGCTATCCCGGCATGGGGGCCGGGGGTGAGAGGCACAACCTCCTCGGGTGGACTTTTCAGCTGAACGCTTCACTAGACTTTACACTTATCTGGGGTGAAAGGATGAGCGAGCATCCATTTAATGCCATTTGTAAAAACCCTGTCTCGCTGTTAGGGAGATTTCGTTTGGTTAAGTCCCTTACATGGTATATAAACCATCTGTGTATGTGTGTCTTAAAGCTGTTCAAGGCTTTTTCCATCAGAAATGCCAGTTTGTTGATATCAACAAACTCATTAACTCAAAACGTGTTTTTAAACAGTCAAAAGGGCTCTTTTTGCCCTGTGTTTAAATATGAAAAATGTGGTTTCAACTTCACTTTTCATTTAGAAATGCGAGTTATTATGAATCCCAGCTGTTTGGGGTTTGCCTTCCAATTTTCAGTCACAGATTTTAAATCTCCACCAGAGGCAAGTGGAAGGGCAGTCGCTGGAGCACGGAGCAATAACAGGGCAGAGCCTGGAGTCCGAGGAAGGAGTGAGCAGGAGCTGGAGCGGAGAGAGATGCTGGGGATAACAGAGGAGGGAGCTGAGAAAGCAGAGGTGTAAAATTGGGAGCAAAACGCCAGTAGCCTCCTGCAGATGCTCAGAAGGTGACTCCACTGCTCCTGACTTACACCAAAAAGCCGAAACTGCTCTGGTGGGAGTGGCTGTTCCCATCTCCATCTCCTGGTGACCAACATGGCCATGCCACGCTCTTGCAGGCAACCAGCAGCTACCTGCCGTGGGAGAGAGTCCTCCCAGTTCTGCAGAGAGATCCCTTTGGCTCCATTTTTCAATTTTCACATATTTTTAAGCCATGCAGTTTCAGGAGCTCAAAGAATATTAAGATGAAAATCAAACACTAGATAAAACGATGTGTCAGAATTAAGGTTGCTGCTGCGGGCCCCCGCTGGGTCCCTGTGCCATTGCCCTGGCAATGCTCTCCATCGGTCACAGGCACCCTCCATCCACCAAACCTCTTGCTTGGCCATCCCTGAGCCCACGGCCCTGTCCCACAGCCATGGCTGGACATCGCTCCTTTTCCCAGTGGAAGCGCATTTTCCCATCCGATCTCGCTCAGCCCATCCAGAGGGCGGCTGCTCCGAAGGGAAGGATGCTTGCACCCCTGTGCCCCGTTCAGCCAGGGTTGCTTCTAGGGAAGCAGGAGCCACTGAAGTAACTACTACCTCCGAACAGCAGCCAAAAGAAAAGTTAGCAACAAACAGCGGCCAGCCCACATCCTCTCGCCATTTGGACTGAAGGATCAGCGCCTGCCCGCAGAAAGAGCCTTCCCT
Source organism: Balaeniceps rex (assembly GCA_013401315.1). Classification (NCBI taxonomy): domain Eukaryota; kingdom Metazoa; phylum Chordata; class Aves; order Pelecaniformes; family Balaenicipitidae; genus Balaeniceps; species Balaeniceps rex. The sequence goes on from VYZW01014985.1 coordinate 18,700, forward strand.
GCAGCTCGTCCCATGCAGTCAGGGTGATCGTAAATCCTCCCCTCATTTATGAGCTATGAATAGGGCCCTGTCTGACCTAACTAGGGCATGGAGAAGCTATTAGACTTCAGAGCAGGAGCCTTGAAACACATGCCTGGATTCATCAAAGGAATAATGGAAAATATTTTGCTCCACGTGGATTTTAAGTAATGATGTTATTTCTAACAATTAGGGATTTGCAAACTATAGCTGTGCTTTTGAGTACTGTGGAAGAAGGGGATGTATCTCGTGATTTAAGCACAAGACTGAGGGTTGAGGACCTTGGTATGCTTCCGAGGCGTGTGGCAGAGCAAGCACAGGGAAGTCTCTCTCTCTCTCTCCACAGGTAATTCTTCCTGCCATAGCAGTCCGTGGCTGAAAATGTACTGGTATCTGTTGCCGAATAGCTTGAAAGTGGCACTGAAGGGAGAATCATAGAATCATAGAATGCTTTGGGTGGGAAGGGACCTTTAGAGGCCATCCAGTCCAACCCCCCTGCAGTGAGCAGGGACATCTTTAACCAGATCAGGTTGCTCAGAGCCCCGGCCAACCTGACCTGGAATGTTTTCAGGGATGGGGCCTCCACCACCTCTCTGGGCAACCTGTGCCAGTGCTTCACCACCCTCAGTGTAAAAAATGTCTTCCTTGTATCTAGCCTAAATCTCCCCTCCTTTAGTTTAAAACCATTACCCCTTGTCCTGTCACCACAGGCCTTGCTAAAAAGCCTGTCCCCATCTTTCCTATAGGCCCCCTTTAAGCACTGAAAGGCCGCAAAAGGTCTCCCCGGGGCCTTCTCTTCTCCAGGCTGAACAGCCCCAACTCTCTCAGCCTGTCCTCGTAGCAGAGGTGCTCCAGCCCTCGGAGCATTTTTGTGGCCCTCTTCTGGACCCGCTCCAACAGCTCCATGTCCTTCTTGTGCTGAGAGCTCCAGAGCTGGACGCAGGGCTCCAGGTGGGGTCTCACCAGAGCAGAGCAGAGGGGCAGAATCCCCTCCCTCGACCTGCTGGCCATGCTTCTTTTGATGCGGCCCAGGATAGGGTTGGCCTTCTGGGCTGCAAGCGCACACTGCTGGCTCATGTCCAGCTTTTCATCCATCAGTACCCCCAAGTCCTTCTCCGCAGGGCTGCTCTCAATCCACTCATCCCCCAGCCTGTATGGACATCGGGGGTTGCCCCAACCCAGGTGCAGGACCTTGCACTTGGAAATAATAATAATAGTGAACTTCGAAACAAAATGAAACGGGCTTCTAGTACTTGAGCTACAGTGAAATCAACACTGTTCACAGTTGGAGCTTATGGTTCCTTCTCACATCCTCACTTGTCTGTCACTTCCTACCTTCACCACCACAGTGTCGCATTTTCTGAGGATGTCAAATGCAAGTATAATTAAACTTTCCTTTTATTCCTTCCCAACTATCTTGAGATAGAATTAGATACTCTGTGTGTGTGCGTGTATGTATGCATTTAGCTCTGCATATGTTGGATCCCATCAGGAACTGCATTTCAAAACACCGATCCAATTCCTGCTAAACTTGTGTCTTCTTCTGGTCTGTCCTGATTTGCTGCCTGTTGTACAATTCAGATGAGATGTAAATGTAATAGGGTTTTGTGGCAAAAAGGACATTGATTTTTTTGACGTCTCCCTGCTGCACTTCAAATGGCAGATGATGACCTTGAATCAGGTTTTATTTATATAAAACGAATATATTACCAGGATCCAGAGTCTAAAAGCAAATGAAGGAGAGAGAAATAACCATTGTTGGATAAATTGTAAATAGCATTGAATGGAGGACTCAGAAGATCTCCTAGATGTTTCCATGCCGAGGCAATGCCAAGGAGTTCTCTTTTCTTTGCAGTCTTCTGCACAGACAGTTACATTTAAGTACAATTATTTTCTTTTATTAAAATACATTATTTCTGTTTTCTTTTCTATGAAAATCACCTAGTTTGTCTGTGAACCTAACCATAAACTGTAAGGTCCAAATAAGATACAACTTTCACCTTTAAGAAAATTGTTCCTTCTGTTACTCTTGCCATTGCTTTATCCCCTAGCAAGGAATTATGAAGAAAAATGCTGTTAAAGTGCTGTAAACATTCAAGAGTCTCTGTGCTTGAAGAGCTGAAATGACCCATACTCAGATACCATCTAAAAGGACAGGAAATTGGATGAAAGATTTTTTTAAACTCTTGTATTAAAGTTTTATGGGAACGTAATCAGTTCATCCCCAAAATGGTCACTGAAAGAGAAGCACTGCGCTTGTGGATTTTAGCTTTCAGTGTATTTTTCAGCAGCAATACAGGTTTTGCTGATATTTGTGGTAGTTGTCATTTCCCAAACCAAATCAGATCGTAGTTCTAGATTGTTCAAGCAACCTGCTATGTATGTGTATAAATACGTAGTTTCAGACTCAAGCTGCAATAGCTAAATCAGCACTGGCCAGATAGATGGGTAATAGCATTATTACTACATTGTGGTTTTCATGTCATTCCTAGGCCTGCTTAGCTAGGGTATCCATTACAGCCTGCCCTGGATTTATTGCATCAAGCTCAGAGCAGTTCATACGTCTTCCAGTGGGCAGTAGTTCTGAAATTTGTTCTTCCAAGTGTTTGCCAGTTCAGTCTGATTTACCTTTTTTTTTTTCCTTTTAACTTCCTCCTCATTTATCATCTCAGACAGCTTGTATTGGACCAGGTTATTTAATTGGTTTGGCAGGACTTTCTGGGATCCTTTTTCTAATACAAGCAGTCATGAAAGCTGTTAGGCTGTCTTCTTTTTTTTATTTTTTTCTGGAAAATATTTTGATCCTAAGGCTGAAGCTTTGTATCCTGGGCAGTGCCAAGCGGGAATATCTCTAAGAACTTGTTGATGTTGAGCCACTGGAGTCCCATGTGGCGCATGTTTCCTTCGAATGCCTGCCATGGATCCAAAATTCCATGGATTAATGTCTTCGTGGTGCACAAGTAATGCTTCCTTTGATTCTTACATAAAAAGTTGTCCTGAAACTCATCAAAAGTCAGTAATGCTGGAATACGTAGAATAGTGAGAATTTTAAAATGTAGGTAAACTTTGTGTGGGGCAATGTGGTACTCTCTTTTTTAATGCACCGCGGAAGTTAAAGAGAATTTTGCCTATAGTGTCTATTCCTCTAAATGGTCTCTCTTGTTTTATCTTGGTCCTAAGAAATCCACCTAAGAAATTGGCTTTTAGATCTGCCTTCTGGAGGGACTGAGTCAAGGATCACTAAGAGTGATGGGCAAATCTCTCTGCTTTGCAGAAGGAGTGTTAGACCAAGGGCAAATGTTAGCCCAAGGGGAAGACGTAAATAAATAGGAAGGACGCATTTGACCAAAAAGACAATCTACTGAAGGAGTTCACCTGGTGCTTGAAATACCACTGTGGCAAGAATTAACAAGCTTCACTTTCTCTACTGCTCAAAGAAATAACTTTACCTTCTGTGTCCGTCTTCCCTTTGAGCAAAACCAAATAAAATTACTGTTTCTAGTCACTGAATGCTTTCTGAAAGCTGGCTGGGCAAGGCTATAAATTATAAATGAATGACATGTTATTGGTGTTAATTAAGAGACGTCGCCTCAGAAAACGCGCACTAGGGTTTGGTCAAAACATAGTGGAAGATTTTTAATAGGATTGTGTGTACGTGTTTTACTTCCATCAGAAAATGGTATTTATCCTTCAGATTTTTCAGACAGAGCGTTCCATTAAGGCCACATCCAAAATGAAGTTATAATGGTGAAATATGAGTGCAAATATTGACTTTTTTTTTATATCTGTTCCAGGCAGAATATGAAATTGCTCCAGATGAAAAGCTGGGAGAGAAAGGAAAGGAAATCATGATGAAATACCTCACCCCAGAGGTAAGGGGCAGCCAAAGTGGCATTACTAAAGGAATGCTGCAAGGCACACCTTTGCTAAACAAGGTTGTTAAAGGCTTTGTAAACCAGAGTCCTAAAATTTATGATGGCAATCTCCAGTGAATAAACCTGCAAGTCTTATACAAACAGTCAGAGAGAAAAAAAATTATAATCCAATCCAGCAGTTGACTTCTAAGGATGAACTTGAGCTTCCCAGGGGCTTAATTCATCTGTGGATGAGCAGGGGGCTTCTCTGGTCTCTTCTCAGTGTGCAAAGCTGTGGTGTAATGCAAGAGACCTCAGCTGTTTTCAACAGATGCCACAATTATCTCCTATCCAGCTCAAAAGAGGTGGTAGCATTTCATATACTGTTGTGTAGAAAGCACCGGCAAAAATGGTCTTTGGTAACAGACAGTGTGTTTTGGTGCAAAAATTCCCACTCCTTCCCCATCACCATTTTCCCCAGGGTAGCCAGGGACATGCAAGACTGACATGGGACAGTGTGTTATGGAGCCGAGAGGTGCTATCACCCATTCGTGTTTCCACCACTGTCGGTTCCTCAGCGTTGCATCTCGGGGCTGTCGGAAGGAGAGGAGCTCATGGAAGCAGCTGTGTCCACAGGGTGGCACTCCAAACAGAACTACAGATCTGCTGTGGGAATTTTGGACAGGCTGCACTGGGACTAACCCTTTTTTGGGGGGGGGGGTTGATCATTTGCTGACCGCGTTTAACCTTTGCAACAAAAGTCACTGCCAGTAAGCAATAAACATCCAACTTCAAACACAAGAACAATCCTAGGATTTTTCCTAAGTTGCTTTCATAAGAGTAATCAAGATGTACAATTGCTGCTTCCACTGTTTTACAAGAGAAATACGTTTGACCTTCAGGAGAATGAATTGCATTTTTGGCAGATGTCTTTCTAAAGTGTTTAAATGGTACAATATGTTTTGGAGGTGCAGGAGCAGAGCAGAGCACTTTTTTCCAGTCAGTCATTTTCCTACAATAAATTTCAGTGCATACTTTCGGTTATCTCAGACTGCATTTTGGGATCTGGTTTCATTTACTGAGCCTGGCTAGTTTCATGTGCAGCCATTTAGCACTGCCAGTATGAGTTCCTGCTGCCCGTTCATTAGGGGCATGAAGTTCCACTGCTTTTTAAATCCACCAAAATGACCATTTGTCTTAAGTTTTCTGTCAACAGAGGAACAAGGGACAAATACGGAGGGAAAATATTTCCCACTGGTCTAGCTCTCATCTGGAAATGGAGAAAGGCATTTTGCTGATAGCAGGGCTAGTAAAGTGAGAGGAGGACAGTACTGCTTTGTTTCAGATGGTCTTGGTGCAGGTTTCCAGATGCCAAATCCCTTCCCTGCTGTTCCATGGCACTCCTGCCATCCTTGTCCATTTGCCAGCAGCCTCCTAGTGCAGCAGAAGCACGTGGAATAGTTTAGCGAGGAAAGTGAATGCGCAGTGAAGACCAATCTGAGAGCAGTTGCTTCTTCATCAAGAAAAAATGGTGGTGTTAGAGGAAGAGAAATTATTGGGACTTCAGAGCTGGAGTTTCCATTCTCTGCGATGCTCTGCACTTCGTATTTGACCTGTGTACCTGGTTTCTCAGTACATAAAATGGGCACAGGATATTTACAGTCTGTTCTGAAACTTTTCTGGTATTTGCAAGTTACCTTAACGTCTTTGGGCAGAAGGAAACACAAAGTTGTGCTCCTTCACTTGCAATCTAAAACTGCCTCCCTCATGGTGGTGCTTTAATGTCTGCATTGGTCTCGCTGCACTTCTTCCCAGAGGGATGCTTAAGCCCTGTGTAGCAGAAAATACTTCCTAGAGGCGAGGTTGACTGTGCCATAGCAATGGGTTGAATGCTAGATCCTCTAACAGGTCTCCCACACAACAAATACTTAAAAAAGTAGAGCAAGGCCTGGATTCATTTCATTTCTTTTTAGATAGATAACTAAGGTACTCAGATTAGGAGTTCAGATGGCCTACTGTCCTTTCTTGTCAAGAAAGAGAAATAAGAACCTCCAAAGGACAGATTTTAAGCCATTAGAAGTCAGTGATTCGAAGCCAGGTTAGATGCTTGCAGTCAAGAGGGATGAATCTGGACCCAAATGTCCTAATGGAATATCATCCTGGCCAGCAAAGAAACCTTCTTTTCATTAGGAGCTGCAGTTCTCCATTTAATTATCAGTCCCTTGAAAGATACAAATTGCCGCTGATTCCAAAGTCTTCTGCTTTCAGAGGAATGCTGCTTTTAAGTAGGTGTGTGTCTGTGCTTCAAAGAACCTGATTGTCTTGATATAAAAATAGTGTGACATACAGCTTGACTGATAGAATAAAATTATAGGTTTGGTTCTTGGACAGATAATTCAGTCTTATAATGTGAGGAGTATTTTTCCCAGAGTGCATGATCAGAAGCAAAATGAAAACAAAAAGTAGATTTCATGCTCTTTAATATTTATAAATGATTTTTAGTTCTTGCTTAGATTTTTAAATGTCATACATATTTAACATACAATGTGTCAGTATATTATCATTCTAAAGTGCATTCATTTGCATAGGGAACATGCGCTTTATTTAATAAAACATATACGACTTGCATAGCAGAAAGGAAAACACCTTCCCAGGTGAATAGACATCATACCAGTACTTACAGCCTCTTGTGACTCAGGCAGCCACTGTCTGCAAGATGGTGCTACACCGCAGGGTTAGCAAACTCAAACGTGTAGGAGCGGTGAATTCCCGCATGGAGAGCTCTGCGTGAGAGCATTCAGCATCAGCCCCGAGGCCGCTAAACAAGCTCAGCACTTGCCAAGATGGTCGAGGGGGGGAGGCACTTTTTCAAATAGTCACAATTCAGGCTCTTCGCAGCATCCTGAACAGCCCCTGTGTGCTCCCTGGGGAAGTTGAGAAGAGGTCTAACAGCCTTTTGTCGTGATTGACACCAGGGACGGCGTGAGCGTGTCAGGCTTCCACCATCTCCCTGGCCTACAGGCAACAGCGATGACAAATTCTGAATGTGTCCTCGCACCTGGAAGGGAAAATGGGTGGTTTAGGCCTCTTGAAGAAGTGGCATGTAGGAACAACCTCCCTAGGGATGTGGTAGAGTCCTCATCACTGGAGATTTTCAAGATGCTATTGGACAGGGTGCTGGATAGTCTCATCTAGGCTCCCTTTCCCACAAAAGGTTGGACCAGCTGATCTTTAAAGGTCCCTTCCACCCTGAGCTGTTCTATGATTCTATGTACTCAGGTCCTCACCTAGGAAGACATTAGTATTCCCTCTCTCTTGCCTAAAGTTTGTTGAAACATTCATATCCAACAGGCCATTCTGAACTATTTGATGGGAGGGAAATGTAAGGAGTACATGTGATCTTCACTCCGAGGATGCCAAAATACGAGCATTTTCATGGCTTCCTTAGCAGCTTCACTTGAGTGGTGAGCGGGAGAGTGAAAACCCACAGAAGAGGTGTCCTGTAGCTGAAGACACCCCCCATCCTTGAAACATGCCCTGAAGAATTGTTAACCTACTTCTCCGAGGAGGTCCAACTGTGAGCTGGCTACTCCTCAGGGGCTATGTGGGGTTGAGCACTGGTGAGAGGGCCTTGTCCGTTAAGAGGAAGAGACCTAACGAGACTTGTGCCACCTTGACCGTTAAGAGGAAGAGACCCAACGAGGCGTGTACCACTTCAGTACTGTAATCTGAGGGGAACTCCGTCTGCAGGCTGCCTTTGCTTAACAGGAGCAGCGCAATGATTGCCACACTGGCAAAATCAATGTTTCTTGACTAGAGCCTTGCTTCTTCAAGAGAGGCTTTAACAGTTTCCATGAAAAAGGCACTTAAAGCTGCCTTCTTGACTTAATAAGCCCATAGGGCAAATGTCCAACCCACAGGAAGTCTAAAATTTCTGAGGTTGTGAAATATGATGGTAAAACTGCTAAAATGAATTGGTCACAAATATTTCTTTCCTGGCTTTTCCTAATCTCAACGGTTGAGTGGGAATGTTTCGGTTTTAGGTTCCAGTTCTGTCTGTAAATGGAAAAGCCCTCAGTGCTTCGTGGAACAGTTGAGTTAAGCTGAACCCGGCCTGGCTTCATTACCTGGCTGCTTCTTTTACTGGAAGAGCAAAGAGATATGTTTACCTTTTTACTGCTTTTAAATTAGAGTTTTGCATCTCCATGCAGCATTTTTGCCTTCCTGCCTGACAGCTGCCATGCCATACTCTACTAAATCACTAGCCCATTATTTTCTTTTTCACTGTAAATCACCTTGAGATACTTCGAGAGACGCTATATAAAACTAAATTGATTTGAAATGGCTCTTAAGACAGTCTCCATATGCCATTATAGTTTATATTTGGACTCAGCTGGGTACTAAAAATGTTACTGAATAGGATATCTAATGTGTATTGTTATCCCCATTAATATACTTCATGGAATATGAAGAACAGCAACAGCAGTAGTTTTCTTATCTAAATTCCTCTTCGGTCTCCTTTCCTCCAGGAAATGTACAGAATAAAGGCCATGTTTGCAATTTCTTTCTTTGCTGCAAGAGGTTAGCTGGACACAGCAATAACCTCCTTACTCCAGTCTAAGGCTAGCAATGGGTATTTTGCTAAATGAAAATATGTCTTTGTTTTTATGAACAATTATAGGATAAGGAAGGGAGGGAAAAGTCCTATGAAAGGGAAACTGCCTGATCAGCAGTGCCTGGCCTTCCACTTGTCTACTGGCTAAAATGTGCTCTTCTCTCAAATCAGTTCTTTATGGAGAAGAAAACATCTACGTAATATGAGTGAGATGAAATTAAAATGATACATGAGCCCTTCTGCTGGACAAAGCCATGCAGCTGAGTCCAGGCTCCTGCTCACAAACACCCTGTCAGCTCAGTGCATTGGCAAAGAGTAGTTTTCTTTTTGCACACCGTTGCTTTAATCTTGATGCCGAGGATCTTTGCCTTCGGTTGCTGTCTCCTTGAGATTTCTTTCCCCCTTCCTATTTTCACCACCAAAATAAATGCAAACTTCAGCACTCGCGCTTCTGAGTGAGTCATCTTTGCTGATCACTAAAGCCTTCCATCTCCCATAAGGAAAGTTTCCTGTATCACTGTTTAATGATTTTGGCTGAATCCTGAAAAGGCAGGTCATACCATACCAAAAATTTGATTTGAGTACTGAGACCTCTTCCTCTAACTGTTTAGTTTTACTAAACGCCTTCTAGGGAATGTGTTATAATTAGCTTTTGGAATGGCCAAACCAAATGCTGAATGTCACTGTAAGGGAAGCTCTGAAAGAAAGAAACCTTAAGCTTCTGTAAAGCAATCTGCAGAGTTTAATACGAGACAGAGGCTTTGTGTTTTGAAAGGTGAGCCTTCAGGGACTGTTTTCTACATTGTTACTTTCCTCGTACAAATTCAGCTTATATCACTTATATCCAGCGAGTCATCTCCGTCCCCCTGTAAGCTTATTATCTTGCTGATAAAAGGCCAACACAATATCACTTTTCACCCGCTACAGTGGATGGTCCCTTAGGCTTGGTCCAAGAGTTATCTCCACAGCTAGTTTTCAAATTTTTCAAAACCCTATGCATTTCATTAATGACCCAATTGAAGTAAGCAATGAATGAAGTGCTTGTCTGAATACACTGTGTTACATGGATTCGGGATGGGCTAGAATTATTTACTTGCTCAAAGCGTTATTCACTGTGTCCTTTGGGTTCCTATTAGGAGACTTTTCAGGATGCTAAATACTTAAGTAGAAATCATGGCCTTACTTGAGCCAAGGAGAGTTTTGCCATTTAATTAATTGCCCTGGGACTTTACCCTTTGACTCAATGGATTTCTCATCTCCCCTTTCTATTGACTTCACTACTCTACAGGCACCATTTTAGCCAGAGATGATAGCATTACTTAGGCCTCTGCTTTGCAGCTAGCATAATCGATACATAATCCAGTCTCCAGAGAAATCAATACATAATTCTTGTTGTTGTTCCAGAGACAGCACGATCAATATCTCTGCTGTCTAAGTCCAGGAAAGTACCTTCTCAGCATACTTTCTGCATAAGCTCATCTTTCCAAAGTTCAATTCTGGGAAAATATCTGAGCAGCAGAACAGAAACCTTGTTACTCAAATTAATGCTTTCTAATCAGAATTTATTTTAATAAGCATTCTTCTGTCACGGGGGCCAGGCTGTAATATAGTGTGGCAGAGGAATCTGAAAAATCACAGTGTTGCCTTGATTAGGAGTCCCTTTGCTGTGGTCTCAGACTAAAAGGCATTTTCTCACGGTTTGCTGAAGTCCTATTTCCTCATCCTTTACCCACTGTTTATAATACAAATGTTAGTTAACTAAACACTTTCTGAGGATTTCTGTCTCTTGCAATGGTGCCAAACTGCATGAGAGCCTATGGAAACAACATGGAGTCTGCTCTGTCCCAGTGATGCTGTCCCAGAGTAGGTCCTTGGGCAGTCCTGTGTCCTGTCCTTCAGACTTACGGAGGGCTGCGTTTGCAATGCATTTGCTCAGACTGGTTGGAGGTTTGGGCTGGAGTCATTAACTACACTGGTTTTATGCTAAGCCGTGCTATGAGTTGAAGCTCTGCTTTTCCTTCCTTGTTGTTTTGGAGAGGTTACGCTCCCAAGTTCACATGCTTCTTAACTGTTTGTCATTTGTGGTCAGGAAAATCATTGAGATGACTTGGTCAGTGGGCAAAAGCCTTCTAGCTTCCCTGTTTGCTGGAATAACTCTGACTTGACCCTTTGGAAAATGGAAACTTGCTTCAGCTAATTGATGTCAACCACACATGTAAACCTGGATCACATCTGTCTGCTGAGGCAGGGCAGGCCCCCCAGGCTGCTCTGACTCCTCTCGGAGACTAGCCAGGGCATCCGAAAGGGCTGAGGACACCGTGCAAATAAAGAGCCGTCTGCTCAGGATTATCTGAGAACAGGAAGGATGTACGTGTCTGCCCTTGGCTGATGAATATGCTCATTATGGTTTCCGCCTCTCGTTTTCAGGGGGTCACCTTTTCCCTGTCCCCTCTGCATACCCCTCATCACTTAGTTCATATGGATTATCCAATGACTAGAGAAGTTAATTCTGAGCCTTTAAGGTTCATTCAGCTTCCCCAGAAACAGCCTCTTCGACCTGAAAATTCTGCCTACATGGGAGAAAAGGAATCAGCCTTTTCCAGCTGTCTGAAACACTGGCTTGCAAGACATCCAGAAATCTGCAGGAGATGGCTTTTGTGCATTTGCACAGAATGACATTAAAATAGACCTCTGGTGAGCCCAGCCTCTTACACTCCCAACACACACATTGCAGCCTTGGTTGTTGAAACATAGGGAGGCATCTGGACAGGAGAGATGAGGTGCCTCTTTCTGTCCACTGACGGTACAGGTTGCCCAGGGAGACTTTGAGTGTCTCGGTTTTTAGGAGATAAAAGTGCAATGAGGTGAATTCCACGCTAGGTGTAATGCAGAGTACATTAAATTAGATGGCATGGCATATCCACACAGGTTTCTGTGCATGATTTCTCAATAATATGGGAGGCCTTTGAACACCTGACCTCCACAGCCCTTCCATCCACCCACTGCGACTTGCAGCAACTTTCCTGGCTGGTTCATCTTTGGATTTCTGAAGCTAAAAGCCTAATGGGTCAACAAATGTCTCTCTGAGCTCAGGATGCATTGTGCTAAACTCGGAAGCACTAACAGGCACCTCTATGCTTGATCCCAACAAAGAAGAGAATGAAGAGGCACATGATGAGAATGGAAGTTAAAAATACCTTATTTCTCATCTGATTCCCTCATAATAGGGAATTAGGATTCTGGAAAAACAGCTGGAGACTTCAGCAGCTGAGTAACCTCTCAAGGGTGGGCCAGGCAAACTCAGATGGGATGCCTGAGGCTGACACCTTCGGCTGGGGTGATACAACTAGAAGAATCGCTAAGCCAATAATGTTAGAGTGTGTTATTTTAACTTGGAACCAGGAATCACAGCATTACCGTAAGGAATCTTTTAAATTTCACAGAAAATAAATATACTTCAATTCATTAAAATATCACTAGATCAGTGTAAAAAATAAGAAAATAAGAATGATTTAAAAGAGATCTTTTGATTATAATTGGATTTTAAAATAACCAGCATGTTTAAGTTGTGAAAATGTGGCACTTCAAACTATTCACGTTTAATTTTTTTTTCCCAGTAATGCAACTACATTTACAAAACTCACTTAACCTGCATGCCAAGCCTCAGCTTGTATGTTAATTTATTATTTTTTAATCAAGCCAGACTCTGACCTGAGTCAAAAATCAAGCGTATAGCAAGTTTATTATCCTGGCACAGATGCTGTTTGTCCAACAAGCAAAGCTGAGGAAGAGCGGAATAGGCCACTGCAAACAGTGTGTCATCTCCTACAATAAATGTCTTCTTTCTCAATTCTTTGCTGATGGCTATTACCATGTGATCGTTAATGGATCATGTGACACAGGTGATTAGGGAATGCCCTGTTTCCAGCAGTGCTAGGTAGTGATTTTGTTTGCTTTCGTGGGTGTTTCCAGTCTTTCTGTGAGGGGGCCACTGGTTCCTGCCTGATGCTTATTTAATTCACTTCCTAATCCTTTTCAAGGCCTTCCCGACCTCTCTTCCGGATTTTCATTTCTTCATTCAAGTGTTTCCTCAGGATTTTGACCTGCTAATGGAAAAAGATTAAGGCAAATGCTGCAAAATCCCCGCTGCAACCGATAGCACTACAGCCGTTGACTTGGGCGCAGCCGGGATCAGGCCTTCATGCATGAGCTACCTTCATGCAAAGCAAATAGCTCGTGGGCTTCAGTGCGAGGATCGCTTGCAAGGGAAGGGTTACTTGTGTTTACAGGCTTATGTCTCAGAGGAGTGAATTCAAGCAGGGATCTGTTTGTTTTCCTGCAAGAAAGCCATTCAATAATGTTGAGGTTGTAAATGAGTGTTTATAGATTTAGGGATTTTTTTTTAATGGAACAAATGACATTTGGTTTACCAGAGGAAGCCAAGCTATGACTATTGCAACATAAAGTTGCTTGCTAATGTTTAGGCTATCCATCAGTGCGGGAGGACATTAAAAGGTAGAAAGGTTCTGGTAAGAAGCTGGACACTGGATGCTATCCAAACCTATTAAGCACACGTGACGAGAGAAAAAAAACTTTCTGAGAACAGAAGCTTTCAAAATTGTCCTGTCATCTTTGTTGCCACTAATGGTGAGAATACTGTTCTTTTCCCAAAATGCTTTATCAAACATCTGGCTGCTTGTAGTAATGCACTATAGCAATGATTCCGTTGGGTTGCTGGTTGTACCAGTACTTAAAGGGTAATTACAAAGAAGATGGAGACTCCCTTTTTACAAGGAGTCACACAGAGAGGACAAGGGGCAATGGACACAAGTTACTCTTAGGGAAATTCCGATTGGACATGAGAGGAAAATTTTTCACAATGAGAACAGTCAATCATTGGAATAATCTCCCCAGGGAAGTGGTTGACTCCGCCACACTGGACACTTTTAAGACTCAGCTAGACAGGATGCTGGGCCATCTTGTCTAGACTGTGCTCTTGCCTAGAAAGGTTGGACCAGATGATCCTTGAGGTCCCTTCCAACCTGGGATTCTATGATTCTATGATTGAAAAGAGGTTACCTTTTGAACTAATGACGCTTCCAGGATTGTGTGAGTACCCTAACTTTTGGGTCGCTAGAAAATCCTTGTTAGTATTAATTAGTCTCCTTTTCTATTCTGTTTCATAAGGTACCCCCCTCATCCTGCTGACAGCTACTGGTACTGGTTATTTCATCTGTGTTTTCATCCTTTAATCTGTGTGCAAAATGCCTTTAAAGCGGAAAAAAGGCAACAACAAGTAAAACATACTTTCCCTTCGCCCGCTTTAAAGTAAGTTTATATAAAACAATTTTAGCTGGCGAGTTTATGAGCATCCCTACACCAGTAAACCTATGTGTCTACAGCAAGGAGGAAAAATTTGATTCTTTGGTAAAGAAGTGTCTATAAGCAGGTTTCCAAAGAATTATTAAAACATTACGGGGGGGAAGGACTAGGGTTTAAAGATACTGAAAAGTATCTTGCCAAGGACTTTTTGTGAGGCCCAGTTTCTCACTAATCGAAGTCAAAAGCATAGCTTCTGTGGTGACCAGTTTAGGTTCTTAATCTAAGCTGTACCAAGAACCCCATAGCTGGTTGGGATTGCAGTGAGTGTTTGTATTTAACTGAAGAGTCTGCAGCTGATTCACTGGACTTGCAAAAGAAGCTGATGAAACAACTAAATTTTGTCTCATGGGGCATTTTGTTATTTCAAAATTACTTTCTATGGGGCTTTGAGTGTTTAAGATTTCCTCTGGTCACCTATAAGAGCCAGGAAGAAATTTCTCCTTCTTGATCGAGGCAATCTTCTCTTCCTTTGTTGCTCTGAAACTCATGTTGTGGTTACACCCCCAAATTTCTCTGTATCAAATAATTTAACATTCCAAGGAAACCACACTTTGGATTGAAGATCTTCATGTAGGAAATGTTTTGACTCACAGCATTTGCATGGCAGTTGCTTGTTTGCCACCATCAGGAACAGAAATGTAGTTTCTAGAAAGGAGCATTTTGCTTTCAGTGATAGCAGCTACAAAAAGGTCTGCTAAGAACAGGAAAAACAAGGTCTAGCTAGATAGCAGATCCTGTTGCTGATTAACAGGAGAGACACGAAAAATGCTTCATATACTTTCCATGCACTTGTCAGAAAGGAAACCTCAGTGGTTACTGAGTTTCTCCAAGGAAGGGCATAGTTCAAGCCTACAGCTTGTACCCCAGCACCAGAGAGGAAGGATGCTGGAAACCCAGAGAAGAAACTTATCCTTTCCAACCAGTGGGCTTGCCGAGGCCCAAGAGGCAGCCCAGCAAGTCTGGAGCAAGCAAGTCAGCCTGAAGCTGCATCAGATCGACCGCAGTAAATGAGTTCATGAACTGAGGTGATTAGCGTTGCCTTTTGTGATGGATTAGTACAACCTCTCCAGGCAGAAGAACATGTTCAGATGTTTGCTGAGGGCTCTATTGTCTTCAGTCATTGTATTTTTCTGTGTGTCAACACGTGTTTTGATAGTTTAGTAGAATATGAGCGAAAACAGATTCATCATGACTCCAGATCAGCTTGCAGCTACAAAACAAAACCCACAGTTGATAGGCACTGCTGATTTGCTTCGTTTAGCTACCAGCAAGTGATCCTGCCCTCAGTACTGAAAATACCATTTGATCAGAGAGCAGGATCAGGTTAAATTTTTTTCTCTGTCATTGATGCACTCTATAATCCTGGGCGAGGTATTTCATGTCTTTGGCCCCCATTCCCACTCCCAGGGCTAGTGTGACTGGTTTGATTTGGAAGCTTTAGCTCTCATGACACGTGTATGTTCTGGCTGGCATCACGGGCCCCCACTCTCAGGTATAATGTCTACACGCTGTCCTAATAGATAAATTGCTACTAATAACACAGCTGCTCTCCATGCTCCCCATCCACCTCACTGCCAATTCCTACATCTGTCATCTCAAAGCAAATATCCTGGAATTATGAAGCTTTGTGCTTTACTGGTTTGCCTCATACAGACCCAGATGACTTTGTGGTAGGAAAAAAAATAAAAAGAAAATGCAGTTGATTACTTAAAGTGTTGCAGCTGCTCCTGATGTAGAATTGTCTGTTTACTACATATACAGCTAAAACCCAACAGGCAAGATCAGACACCGGGCAAGAAAAAAGAATGTCCCAACATTTTTGTGCATAACACCAAAAAGCGTCAGGAGTCTGCATGTGCTGTGACAGTGCTGGGAACCTTTCCCTCACCAGGCTGAAACACATGTCTAACCTGAACTTCCCAAAATCAGAGTACCGCCAAGACACTATCTCCTCCTCCATTGCTTTCCTCTGCATTTCTCACCGTCAGCCCCTTCACACTTCCCCTCCGTTGGTCACCAGCTGCATGGTCAGTACTTCCCAGGCTGTAGCTCAGACTGAATCCCAGCTGGCACTGACCTGCCCCTGCCCAAAGCCGGGAGGTGGGGGGACATCACAGTCACCCAAAGTGGCTCAGACGTCTCCCTGCGGTGGGGCAAGCAGAGCCTGCGCTGTGCCCTGTCCTGGCGTGTTCCTGCTCTGAGGGCAGCAGTGCGGACCCCAGTGGAGATACCACAGGCCAGTTCTTGGGGTGAATCTCTAGCCACAAGTAGCAGATCAGCCTTGGAGGCACAAAAAGGCACAATTTTGTGGTCTATTTTGCCTTCCGTTAACTTTCCCCTTTGAAAACATGCATTACCTGAGCACATAAACTTGCCTTTCCCTGATTTTGCACCTACCAACATGACTTACATATATCTACCTGTTCTCCCTTTTTCTAGTAACTGCTCTGATTACAGTCCTCCTCATGACTCCTTATGAGCGTTTGCCTCAAAGGACTGAGGACAGTCACCACCGATAGTCACACCATTGCTACCTGTCCTGGTAACTGCTGCCCTGCTAGATGAGCCTTCCTCAAACATCTGGAGGAGGATGTGACTCTGCAAAAGCAACAGCAGGAATGGCATTGCCTGTGGCAGTCTTCCCATCCCTGACACAAACCATTGCTCTCCCTTGCTGGTCTTGGGTCACGGCCGTGTGAGAGCAAATCAAATGCAGCAACATAACAACTGGATGAAGCCAGTATTTCCAGGTTTTTTTGTATGAACTTTCTCATCCCGTTATGCACCATTTCACACCAAAGTTAGCCTGTTTCTTCCATAGTTTTGAGGTCTCTACTAGTAGCAAATCTGTGTGGAGATGTGCAAATAGATTATATGTGGAAAATTGCTGTCAACATCTGAAAATACACATATCATTAAGACAGAAGTGCTTAGAACCGGAGACAGCTCAAGAAAAGTTATGGCTTGAACTTTTGTCCATTGACTGAAACATTTTTAATTGTTTTAAGCTAGTTTGTTGCAGAATGTTTTCATAACCTGAGACATAACATATGCTGCACATTATTTGTTTTATGCAAGTGACTTTTAAAATAACTCATCGTGTTTCAATATCATGGCTGCAAGTCTGAAACCTGCCAGGAAAGCAGTTGTGTTTATGACAAAAGTTTGCATGAAGTCTATTCATTCTAAAGAGTGTGGTATCTTTCTGGTTCATGTAATTTTTTTAGTGATGAATAGTCGTGCTTTAAGATACCGTGATGACTCACATCCACTGGCAAGAGTTGGTATAAAATGAAAGCCTGTATTTCTAGGTTTCTGTTCCTTATTCACTAATTGCAAGCTACAAATGGACTGATTTGAGGAATCTGAGCATCTCTAGTGTTCATTTATCTCAGTGAGACTTCTTTGATTTCAGTCACAGACGATGATCAGCTCTTCTGCAAAGCACAACTCTTAACCTCCCTGTTCACTGTTCTGTAAAATATTGTGAGATTGCCACCTAGCTCATGAAGACTTAATCATGCAATGAAGCTTTAATATTTTGAGGTTCTCAGATGAAAGGCACTGTGTAAAGATAAAGAATTACCTCCAGACTAGGGACCTGCTCTGTTTCTTGCAAAGTCAGTCTGACCGGAGTCAATGCTATCCCTTTTTCTGATCTGAAGTTCAGGGTTCTGCAAGCTATTTCTTTTTTGTAGGAGGCAATGGTGATTGAGACAAGTGTCTTTCAAGCGGGACTGTTCATTTGCGAAGAAGATACTTACTCCTTTGCTCAGAGCTCCCGGTTTCCTTCGGTGAGCACTCAGCATACAAACTCCCTTCCTCATCTGTTCTCCAGGCCATGCCATGTGCCTGTGTTTTACAGAGTCCAGTAAAATCCTTGGTACAAAAGGACTGGGAGAGGGCTCAAGAGCCTCTTGCATTGGGGAGAGATCAAATACACTTAGATCATCAACAGATGTCTGTCTGCCCTCGGAGGTCTTTCAAACCTCCGAGAACAGATTCCACAATAGTCATATGCCTGTGCTTCCCTATGTGGAAAATTAGAAAAAAAGCCTTCCTGTCCAATTAAGTGGATTCCTTCCCATCATTCCCCCGGTGTAGAGCAGAACATGCAGAATAATTGATCCCTGCCCTCTTTATTAAAAACATTTCTATATTAAAAGACCTTTATCACATTTCACTCTTACTTTTCCAGACTAAACAAATCTAGTTCCTCAACGTTTCCCTTTGGCATTTTTTCCCCAAGCGTGTTTCTCAACCCTCCAGACACCCGGTGCTGTTGTCAGCTCTCCATAGCTTTCCCATATGGTGTTGACCCCAACTGGATACGTGTCTCTAGCTGGAGTCTCAGTGCATCCTTCTCAGTTCCCTTTGTCATTTGGGCACTTTTCCCACAGAAACAACCGCGTTGCACACAATAAACCAACTCTGCACATGCAGGTTTGTGTTGTGTGTGCATCTGCTCTGGGCTCCGCACAGCTATCAGAAATAATCAGAGTTGGTTACCCAGAGACACCTGCTACTCACCCCACCCCAGTTTCAGAAATGCTAACCCCAGCTGCTGGGTTGTCAGGAAAATGCTTTTGCTCACTGAAGTTGCAAATCTCTGCTAGCTGCCTGCCTGCTTTCACTTCCACAGATTTGGAGGCAACACCTATAGTGCACGACATAGTGACCGAAGTCATACATTTTAAACGTTTGGAAGTTCTGTCTTAAGGAAAATTAGAACAAATAACATTTTGTAATGGAAAAGTAAAATTATTAGAGAAGATCTTCGGAATGCCTCCTGTGGAACTGCTGGCATTTCAGCTTGGTTTATAAAGAATTTGATCAGCTGATAGATCGACAAAAGGTCAGGCGTCCTCCACATAGTCACAGGGGAAACACCATCAGAGAAATGTTGTAAGTACCATGGCAAACGTATAGAGATGATTTTATGAGAAGGCTTACTTGTTTGCTGTCCTCCTCAGTGAAGGCCAACAAATACTGTGTCTTGAAGGGCTGAGTGAAGTAGCCTGTAGCAGAACTTACAGAGCTGTCAAAAAAGGAGAGTTTACATTTTAAAGTATAGTGGTGCAACATGACTTTCAAAATAACAGGCAATGGGGAGTTACACAGCCTGGAAGCTTTCATCTGATCCGAATCAGATTTCGCTTCTTTTCGGTGCTTCAGTGAGGTGCCGAGTGCCGGGACGTGGGCAGTACCCGATGCAGCACAGACACAGCTGCCTGGCAGGGGTCTCCTGGCATTCAGGCTGCCAGGGACAACTGCGGTAGTGCAGGAAAGACCAGATTGCATTCGTCTTGCGATGCTCTCGGCTCCCACCAAGAACCTGGTATTTATGGGTGATATTGCATCCAGCTTCAAACCCAGCCACCGGGCTGTTTATCAGTGGCTGCATCCTAGAGAACAGGAGAGGAAGGGGGAGAAGCCGCAGCCAACCTCTCAGCAAGATATGGAAAGTATCTTGCAGGTCCAGAGGCTTAATGTGGAAGGAACAGCGATCTCCACATTTTTGTGGACACAAACACAACTAGCCTTGAACAAGTGTGTGACATCTCGGCTGTTTTCATGCCATTTACTGAAATGGAAGAGCATCTGGGAGGATCTCTTTTGTCTTTTAAATTAGAAGAAACAAAATTTAGAAGTGGAGACTTTTCTCAGAGTGTGTTGATGGCACTCAGAAGTAACTGAATATCCATTTCTTGTTTCCCAGATAATCACTAATCCAATTCTTAGTTGTGTTCTTTTATTAAACAAGAGGGCATCATAAAACTGAGATATTGCTTTGCCAGGAAAATATTTATACAAAGTTTTTCAGTTTCTGGCCATCAATGAGAAGATAGAGGAGCTAGGAGATTTTGATTAAAACCTGGTGAGAGTAGCTTGGACTTTTGGACTTTTATTAAACTGTCTGGTCAAAAAGGATAAGTGATGAGAGAAATGTTTGTTGTTGGATCAATTTAAGCACTTTTGCACTGCCAGAGTCTTGGGCCGTGAATCTGGTTTCGGTTCCATCAGCTTTACCCTGGTGTTACTCTGTTGACTTGACTGGCATCATTTCTGATTTACATTATCATAAGTGAGATCAAGAATCACTTCCTTTGCCTTCAGGAAACAGAATAGCCATCAGGGAAAATATAGGACGGTACTTGTTAAAAATACCCAGTGTTTTGTTTTGAATACAGGAAAACATAACAGGTTTCTGCAGGTGTTTCTGAAGAGTTAGCAGAGTATTCTTTGTCACACGCTCAGATGTAATGGTCTTAATGACAGCGTATGGCTCTCCTAGCTGCCACAGGACATTTAGTGTGTTCAAAAAGGTGTCTCTGTTCCCTTGTAAAAGCCAAATTTGCTTTTACAGCCATTACCCATAATGCAGTGGGAGAACAGCGTTAATAGCCATTTCATCGGGGCTGCAGAAATCTTTTGCACCTCTCCAGGGAAGAAGCAACTTTTTCTTCCTTAAGTGGCCAAAGTGTTACCTTTGGAAGCTTTTGCTCTTGGGATCCAAATGCTTTCTTGCACTCATAACCTGCGCTACCTAATTGTTCTCCAGGGGAGCAAAAGTAGGTTGGTGGGTTGGGTTTTGGCTTGTGATTGTTTTTGGCTTTGTTTGAACATTCGAAGGCTGTAGGTATGCACAATCCTCAAACAGGGAAAATGGCAGTCATGGGTATTTAATGGGAGAGGTGGGACCTAGAAAGTCTCAAAGAAAATCTCAGGAAGAATCATACAAAGGCTCCCTAGAACCGTATGCAGAGTTGGAAAGGGTTGGGTATGCTCCTCCCATACACGTGGTGAGCTGCTCTGCCCTCAACACTATGAAGGGCTGCATAATGACACGAAAGGTTTTGCTGGTCCTACAAAACCTTTGGAAATGATCAGCCTGTGAAAAAAGTGGGGGTTTGTTACAGAAAGGGTAGTGGTCTAGTAAAGTGTTTGCAGGACACTGTAAGGCTTTAGTCCATGTACAGAATATCAGTGTATTTATGTCTTTACCTACCTTGATATTGTTAGCTTGCTTGCAATTTGTCCAGAGGAAGAAAGGTTCAAAGGTCAGCAATGAGTGGTTTTGAAAAACCAAGTGATGACTGTACCTCCCACAAACTTGGAAAAAGGAATCACAGTTCATGCCATTTTTTAAATACTTCCCACATTGTCTTAAAGTTTCTTTTGCTCATTCTTCTCTCCTTTCCCTGTAAGAATTTTGTTTCTTCTTTATGAAAAAGACTTAGCTGATGCTTATAATTTATTTTTTAAACGTACTTTGATCTCAGACAAAATTTGATGGAATTATTACTATAATAATGCATCATGTGCATGATCTTCAACACTAACCTCAAGGCAGCTTACCTCTTACTGGGAAATAAAGTTGCCTGGCGTGAGCAAGAATCAGGTCACTTGGTCTAAATGCCTAATTAAGGGGTTTAGTACTTAGCTTTTGGATCCAAATTTTGGCCTATAAATGTTGAACAAATCCTAGATTTAATTAGTAGTAACTTCAATCAGAGGCCCTAGTATCAATTTACTTAAGTGCAGCTCCATTCACGTCAGAAAAGACACTCCTGATTCACAGCAGTACAAAGACTACGGAGTTCAGTGGTGTTTCTGTACCCTATAAATCAGAGAGATGTTCAAGATAACCAAGTCTCAGAGCAGTGGACTCACGCAGCCACGTACAAGCTTTGGGTTGCTGATGAGTTTGTGTAGCACACCCCATTGAGTAGGCAAAGTATAAAGTACAGGCATTAATTCATATAGTTCCTAGCCCAAATCAACAGAAATACTGCTAATCATTAGGCTTTGGTTCCTATCTGAATATTCCTTTAAAAGCTTTTTTTTTTTCCTTTTCCCTGCTTTTTGTTTTTCAGTAGTTTCAATGCAGCAGCTGTAAGACTGTAAAACAGGACTTCTGACCTTTTTTTTCCTAGTTCTTTCACTGCTTCACTCTTGCTTCTACTTACTCTCTTGAACTAAAACTGGGACTTAGATTTAGTCATGGGCATCTACAGTTAGGAATTTCTGTAAGCTGTCTGATTTACTGAGACTTGTTCTACAGTTCTCAGTTCCTGACAAACTCAGTGGCCAATCAAGCTGAGAAAATCTGGCTTTGTCTCAGTCTCTTCATCTTTTAGATGATAATGTGGGGGCTCATCTACCTCTCAAGAAACTGTGAGACCTCTTAATTGTTAGCAATATACTCTGTCTGCGATTGAAAGTGGGTGTTCCCTAGATATTTTTTGCTGAGGAAATGGAGCAATATATGGAGGAAACGAGGAAATATTTCAGTGAAGTCAAAGATACCCAGCATGTTCTGCAAATTGTCTGTCAAGGTTGAATAGTGACACTGCATTACGCAGCATGCACAGACAGTTCTGTAAACCACGTTCCTATTTAAAAACATTCAAGTGGAACAAACTTACTTTTTCATGTCGCAACCAGGATCATATTCACATTTCAGCAGTGGGGAGGAAAAGATAAAAGACTTAATTCAGCTTTCACCATGCTAGAGATTTTCTCTAGCTCAACCTCTGCCCCTTGCTCTGTCCTTATTCCCAGTGTTTTTGAACTCTGCCTGCAATGCATTTCAGTGCTTGCCAAGATATCCCCAACTAAGGGTGAATTAATGAGAACATCTGGCCAGGAATGAGTGATGATGTTCTGTGACCCACCTACTCAGCACGTCTGGTGGTTGTGGCCATGGATGGGGAACCTTACTGAGTGTTAAGGCTTCTGGGAGGAAAGAGGATTTTGTCATCTATGGCTGGATTTATTGAAAATACCCAAATCCAATTGGTTATATAAAGGGGCTTTCATGTCAATGGGAGAAATGTCTATAAATAGGTGCACACACACACATATGCATATACACTTTTTTCTATAATTACAGTATACTGTCAATGAGTAAGAATGTGGACTGCCTAAAAACAGTCTNGGTCCTGCATATTCATGAGGCTGGGCAGGGAGGTGAAGGTACAGGAGAAAGCAAAAAAGCAATGTGAGGATAGAGTGGAATGTGGAGCGAGTTACCACGGTATCCTATTTTACTGCTGTTTGACGTAAAGCCCCTTTGCTTTTACACAACCGCTGGAATTGAATGGAAGCAGCTCAGAGCATAAATAATGAATGTGTCTTTTACCCGTTGAGAGAGGAGAATCTGCACCTCATCACAGAGATAATGTGCCCCTCTCTTCTCTCCCCAGTCTCCAGCCTGCGTTCCTGAAGTCAGTCAAGATCTTATCCAACAGACAGAGGAGAAACTCGAAAACAGCCCCTGCAAAGAGCTGTTCTCTCCCTGCACAAAGTAAGTATAACTCGATACCCGAAGATCGCAGGGCTGCAGTCAGCAGCTTGGAAGGAACGTCGCAGGTAAAGAGAGACATTTCCATTTGATCCTGAAGCATGTATCTTCGCTTTATGTTCACAATCCTAGAGGCATTGCTGACAAGCGGTGAAGTCATTTCATCTGAANAAAACAGTCTTTATAGATAATTGGTCCCAAAGGTCCTAAACTGGTTAACCATCAGGGCATACTGCAAAAGACCTCTCTTTGGTAAGGGCTTTTTGAAGGGGCTGGATGTACATTCTCTCTAAAGGGAGGAGAGGATGAAAAGAGTTTATGTGCTTGGTTGGCAGGGTTCCTTTTTGAAATGATTATTTTAAAACTGCTGGATTATTTTTGTCCTTCTAATGATGAATTAAGGTGTCCAGACACTTTTGCGAGCATCTTTTCATATTATTTATATATAAATCAATAAATACCAATGCTCTGCTCTTGTTTTCCTTTGCTGGTAAAAAA
>VYZW01014985.1:42408-124230 GCA_013401315.1 Balaeniceps rex
AAAAAAGAAGATGGATTTTTCAGACAGCACAATAAATCGTCAATGAAGTGAAAACACTGAGCAAGTTCTCTTTTGTTTAAGAGAATGGCCTGTACACAGTTCAGGCCAGCACATTTTTCATGGGATGCAAGGGAGCAGTTCAAAGAATTGGCAAGGNTCTCCCTGCACAAAGTAAGTATAACTCGATACCCGAAGATCGCAGGGCTGCAGTCAGCAGCTTGGAAGGAACGTCGCAGGTAAAGAGAGACATTTCCATTTGATCCTGAAGCATGTATCTTCGCTTTATGTTCACAATCCTAGAGGCATTGCTGACAAGCGGTGAAGTCATTTCATCTGAACAAAATATAATAAATATTTCCATGCCATTATATACACTACACACAGGCACTTAGTGTTTCAGGTATTTGACAGAGTGTTCTAGCCAAGTAAACCAGCCATGGATTTCATGCTGTGTGAAAAGAGCTACAATGATAATGTATCCAAAGAAAACATCTCTGTTTCAAAGTGAATAAAAATTAAGTGGCTATACAGTCCATTTAGACAGAGGAATGTGCAAACTTGCTCCACATGGCTTTTCCAGGAAATCTTCACCAGGAGAATGGGGCTTTTTTAATGCTTTCTGTGTCTGTGGCGTTCAAACGAACGTACGTTATTTCATCCTTTGTCTGGGAAAAGGCTTATCAGTTTTTGTAGCAGTGAGGCGATTTGTACCGTTATGCGCTAAAGCTCCAGGTATGCAATCTGCATGTGCAAACACTGACCCGAGTACGTTCACACCAGTAGATCATAAACCAATAAAAATATGAAAAAGAGGGATCATCACAAGCTGTCCCATGTGGTTTCTGGCTGTGCACGGTTTGTTTTCCCTGGATGATGTAATGGGGATTTGTAAAATTCGCTCCGCTGTCATTCATTGTTTTGACTCATTTCATTGACCTTTTCTGTTTTCAGTTATTCTTTGCGTTGGTAGGAGATGTGGGTTATTTCTGGCCTTCTCTTATAACATAACCAGTTTCCTTGCATTGGCCTGGTGTCATGTAGAGATGGTCGTGTAACTCGCACCACTTGTGTGTGCCAGTCCCAATGACAAAGGCAGAGCTGTGCTCGACACAAACCCCCCTGATGCCTGTTTCCAGTTCTCGAATCGGTTTGAAAGCTGACAGTTCCCTCTAAAATGTACTTTGTTGTTGCCAAAGAGGGGAACTAAAAAGCAAACAAGTGGTGAAAAGCAGCTATTGTTCTTTAAAATACGTGCAGCTTTTAATTAACTGAATGGAATAGGCTAGCGTTGGACACCACTTCATTCAGGCTCGTATTCGCCAACAGCCATTCCTTCGTCTCAACTGAAACGGATAAATGAGCCAGGTTTGAGACCTTGTTAATAAATATGCTGATCATTTCACATGGACTGAAATGGGGTCAAAAGGAAGTTTTAAAAACTTGCTGTTGGTATTTACTAAACGTACTGAATAATGTTAATTTTGGAAGAGTTCGCAGTCAGACCAAAAAAGGGAGGCATACATACAAATATGAAGCTTGCTATCCTGTAGGAGCAGGAACAGGGATGAGTTTCAGACACATCTTCATAGATAAGAACAGTCTGCAGGAAAAATGCATGTATAACTAACTTCTGTGTTGACCTTTAATATTTTGACTGTCTGCTTCTGCCCCCTCCAATTTCCTCTATAATTTTGGCTTTGAATTTGGACATTTCTTCAAGCTCATTAAGAATTACTTTTTATTTTATTTGGTAAGCTTGAATCCACTTAGGGGAAACCATATGATCTGTGTCCAATCAAAACTAATGACGACAACAACAATTTGACTTCTGAATACTGAATATGCGCAATTACCTGCCTGTTCCAAATTGATGGTGCAAGAATTATTACCAAAAAAAAAATTCAAACAGCTCAGAAATTCCAAAAACTTGTGAATGGTAGCTCATGAACAGGGAGGAACTAAACTGAGGAGACACGTTATTCATGGTGAATTGTTTGCTCAGGTCTAGAACTGCCCCTGGGTAAGACATAGATTATCCATTCCCAAACCAGAGTGGTCCTTCAGAGAGGATTTCCTCCTCCAGCAAAACCTAGAAACGTGCCTGTATACCTTTAGATACAGACACAAAAGTGTCTGTATACACCAAGACAGAAATACTCATTCCTTGTGGGCATTTTTCACCCAACACCAAGTTTTGTCCCCGTTGGTGCTACCAGCAGTGGTGGATGCAGTAGCCTCAGTAAGCAAGGCAAGAACTAAAGCCAGCAGGTCAGCAACCCCCTGTTAAACAACGTGACCACCTTCATCTCAGGCAGCTCTCTCAGTTCAGCCCATCTTCGCTTAGCTCTGAACCCTTGGCCTTCCTTATGGGATGTCTGTTGGTTTCTGGCTGCTTGTTGCCTGTCACAAGCAACATACTTCTCATATTTATTCCTTTATTCCTTTGATTATGCAAAAGAGTTTGTATCTACTGCACGAGCCCCAAAATTCTTTCCTTGATCCAGAAACAAATCCGCATCCCTGTTGAGGCTTTTTTCCCTCTGTTTTACTCTACAAAGCCCATAGCTGTTAGGAAAAGCCCTTTGACTTTAATCACAGTTATTGCTTCTTCTGTATGGCAGGAATTGAAATTGATTTTTTTTTTGCTCAAAATAACACTTCTGATGGTCGCTCTTTGACAGAAATGGGCTCCAGCCAGAAATTTTCAATCCAGATGTAAACATCCCTCAAAGTTTAGGAGCTCAGTTCCTGAGGGTGTTGTGTTAAGCCAGTCTTAATTTACTGACAGAAGCAAAGATATTGGTTGTCTAGTGACTAACAGCCTTTGTAAAAGTCCACTGAAGCCAGTGGGAGACTCCCTGTTAATTTTCAGCAAGCATAACCAGTACATATTACTGTTCAGCTTGTATAAGGCCTCCTGTTATGAAATCCATCAAACGTACTACTTTGTTCCTAGCTTGAAACTGTGAGTAAAATAAAGTACAAAATAAAGTAGAAGTAAAATGATCCTACCGTAGAAGAAGTCTGTATTTTCTCCTCTTGTTTTGTTTCTCTTTTGCACCAAGTTCAGGATTATAAAATACTTATATATCCTTTTCATCTGAGATAGATCTGTCCTTGACCACCTCAGTGGGGAACCATTCCAAGAATACCTAAACAGCATGTACTTCGACAGGTTTCTCCAGTGGAAGTGGTTGGAAAGGTAAGTGTCACAATGTTTTTTTTAATTAAAAACTAATGCAAAAGGTTTATTTTAACTTTCCATGCAAAGCCTTTAGAATATGGTCAAAATCTGACAGTTGACATAGTACATGTTGCTCCATTTGCCTTCAAGAGAAGGACAGTTTGGCCTTTCTACAGCGTTACTGTGCCTCATCCTAACGTTTGCAGTTTATGGCCCTCTCTGTGCGGTGATTCTCTCCCTCTTTTCAACTGTTCTCCTTCAAGAAGGTCCATCAAGACTCATTCCCCATTTCCCTGAGCTGTACTCCAGGGAGGCTCTCCCAGAGAGCTCCAGGGAGGCTTTCCTAATTTTAGCATTTGTTTGTAAGTGTTCAGTGTTAGAAGGCTCATGAAGAGGTAATGGCTTTAGCCACAGGAAGGTGCCATACAGAAAAGTCATGGTTATGTTGGCATTAGTCTCAATTTAACCATGAGCTGAGCCTCCAGCTGTGACCATCCAATGAGCACGATTGGTGTCTGGGATATACAGTGCTCCTTCGTCATCCATGAATGTGCTTACACCCATAAATACTCTCCAGCGGCTCCCTTCTCTCTTAGGGACACCACACTCCTGAAGGTGACATGCTCCAGCAAGCAGCTTGGGCACCTTTTCTGCACAGTATGCTTGTGCACGGCAAGTGAATAGAGCAAGACCCACAGCCTATAAAAAATAGGAATCCAAATCTCCTGTGACCTGAGAAACGTCTGTGGCCAATTTCATTGTAGGCCTTGTCACAACAAGCTACTCATGGCACAGCTTGAAGGACACGTCGCACTTTTTTATAACCTATCCTTGTGCATCTAGAATGCTAAATGTAAGATACACATCGAGTCTCTGGCTTCTGCCTTTGCAAATACCTTGCCCAAGCAAGACTGAAACAGATGCCGCTTGCTAGGGGAGTAAAGAATAAAACAGAAATCCACCCCAAAACACCAGGGAGCCAGTTTTGGCTTCTAAAGCTCAAAGTGTTCAGCCGTTTAATGGTACTGGGTCCATTAGGCACACTAGGTACGATTAAAGTACGTTCAGCAACTTCAGTTGTCTTTCTGTTTAGCTGTGCTCTGAATATGGTGACTTTTTGTCTGGCCCAGTTACCACAATTATTAAATCACTGTAAACAGACAAAAATATGGCATATAGGTCCTTGTACCATATTTATTGGCTAGACCACGCAGCCTTAGTGGGTATTAATTCGCAAGGAAAGGGGCCTTTTCCTTCTTGTCGGTGAGGGCTGTAGCAGACGTACACTGCTGGGTAGCAGTGACCTTGAGTTGAGAGAAGCCCCAGTTTGCACAAATGGAATTAATTACGGCAGATGAGTTAGGGCCAGATCCATGAGCCGTGTGTGTCAGCATGGTGCCTCGGAGATCAAAGGAGCTGTGCCAGTTCCTCTCCCTGGAAAGCTACAAAGCTGCTGCACAAGAGGGAAGGGAAGCGGTGGGCAGAAGGATGAGCCATTTCATGCCAAGACATGCTCCACATGCCATCTTTACTGAGTCCAGCATTCACTCTTCCATTTCAATTAAAAAAACATCAGGTGATTCATCTCTAGCCAGGCTATTTCCTATCTATTTTCACATTTGGGATAAGGAATTTTCTCAAATGCTTTGAGGATTTGTTTTTTCTATTCCCCCAACAAACATGACAAGCTATTGGATGTGCCTATCCGGCTTAAGAAGCTGGGACAACTGTTTTCAGGATTAGCAAAGAGATGTTAGTAGCAACGAGTGATCAACAGCTCCTTCTGACAGCCTGCTGGCTCCAACGGAGGAGTCAAACAGTCCGTTTATTCCAGGGACATTGCTGAGCATGTAGTTACCTAATTGTTGCTTTTAACCCCAATAGCATTTGCAGTATCTTCACAGAAGCCTGAAAACAGCATCTTTTCCTCTTCTAGTTTTGGCCTTCTGTGTATTTTTCTTCCCTCACTTTTAAAAACAATAATGAACATAAATGAAATGATTCACTTTAACATTTATTCCTTATTGTCATCAACCTCATCATCACTGTTGTGGGAACAGCCACGTTATTGCGCTCCCTCTGCCGACTGGCTGCCCGCCAGAGGAAAACAAAGCTGGTAGGAATATTCCTATCGACGGCTAATATAGTTGTAAAACTTCGGTGATGGAGCGGTGGATACAAAATTGGATCTCTCCGAATCTAGAGTTCTTCTTCTGTCGCGTTATAAAACTTTGATGATAGCAAACGTGATATAAGTTAGCTGTAGGGCTGGAGCCCTTTTGGTAGAGCAGAATTTTGTGGGAATCCTGTAGGATCGTATAGTCATCGTGTCTAGTGATCGTTAGGGAGGACTCTGCCCTCAGAAAGACAGACAGACTTATTTAACGCTTAATTTGGCCCTTAAAAGGAAAGAGATGCTTTCCCTCCCTTCCTGCCCGTGATGCTCTCCCAGGAGGCAGGTACCCAGGGCTTGGAGCCCAGCTTCCTGCTCTCCCCTCCTGCGATCGGGACCTAAACCCGCCTCTTTGGTTCCCGGGATTGTCTCTTTCCTTGTTTCACATCAGTTTCCTGTTTTGTTTAAGGTCAAGAAACCAGAAATATTTTCTGGTGGATTGAATTTTGGATCTCTCTTTCTCATCTTGAAGACCAAGCAAAGCAATAAAGTGTTAGCCCGGCACTACCCTTAAAAAATTCCTACATATCATGAGAATTAATATCTTGTTGGAAGCTCTCAGGCCTCCTCTTTGCTTAACAAAGGCCAAAGCTATATAATGGAGATTCAGAACCTTCCTTGGTCCTCAGATGCTAGCAGGAATTATACTGATGACTCACTAATGTGTTGTATTTTATTACAGCTTAATATGTTGGAATTGAAAAGTTCAAGCCATACATAGTATTGAAGTAATGTAATTACATAATTATATATTATATTATATGATATGATTACCTTGAAATAATGTGATTATATAATATTTATCTATTTTGCTTTTCAAGAGTATGCTCTGAAATAAATAAATCACAGAGACTGCATTAAATGTAGTGTCTTTTTTTTTTTATTTCCTTTTCTTCCAGGCAACCAGTAACAAAAAACACGTTTCGGCAGTACAGGGTACTAGGGAAAGGCGGCTTTGGGGAGGTGAGTAATTCTGAAAGTTTCTGTTAAGAGTGTTTCTTACTTCTCAGGCACTGCAGGTTACGGGAGCCTGATGCGACAGAGGCTGATTTTCATTGATTGCTGACAGTTTTACTTAACCTCTCGTGACACTGTAATCTCAAAAGATCACTTTTGAGAATTATTTTGTATTTGACTGTTGCGCTCACAGTGGAATCAGGGTCACACCCTTATTTCTATTTTACTGATGGCTCGAGGTCGCTGCCTAGGCAGCAGAGGCAGAGGAGGAGCAGACGGGCTTTAGCCGAGCAGATTACAATCTGCACAGACAAAAGGAGGTGGGATAGGAAGCAGGCGGAGGAAAGTGAAATAATTAAACCAATATTACACAGCAGGTTTGGAAACAGAAGTCGGTTCCCCAGCTGCCCCTGCCTGTGCCTTATTCGCTACACGGCCATCTCTAACCTTAAAAGGACTAAATCAGATCAGTGAAGTGCAACCCAGACACGGCTTTTGCTTTGACTTACCCAGCAATTGTTCTCTTGAATTCGCAGGTCTGCGCTTGCCAAGTCCGAGCGACAGGGAAGATGTACGCCTGCAAGAGATTAGAGAAGAAGAGAATAAAAAAGAGGAAAGGCGAATCCATGGCACTAAATGAAAAGCAGATTTTAGAAAAAGTCAATAGTCAGTTTGTAGTGAGTATTGAACTCCCTAGCGCTCAGCTCCCTGCTCACCTGCTGAGCACTGCTCTTGTTGAATCCGATGCCTCCTCCTCCTCCTGCTACAGGGAAGGTGCCAGAAGCTGACTCCCTTCACTTTGCACCTCGGTCCTGCTCCATGCGCCTTTACCAAGTCTCATTTTAGTCTCTGGCCTGTGAGAAATGCACCAAACAAGGTGCCTGTTCCTACCATGGGAATGTGATGCATTTTACAGCCCTGACTTGCATCAGGGCTGCATCAGGCTGAGCTATTTTTATCCAGCGTTGATTACCTGAATTCCCTGTGTCTGGGAGAGAGGAGCTTGGAGGAGACTGAAGGAGATTCAACCCAAATAGATCAGAAGAGATTGGCTACTAGGAGCATCTAGCCAGTGATGTGGAGCTGGTCTGCCTGACGTAGGGCTTTCCTGAGATCTGCCAGCTCTTGTGTCTCTTTAAAAACTTGCCTTAGATTTTAAAAAAAAAAAAAAAGGTGTTGTTATCTCAGCATCTGTCATGGTCTTTACACTTATTTTAGGAAACACTATGGATACGACAGCTGCAAGATGTTTACTTACCTCTGGCAGAAGGCCATGGCACATATTTAAAAGTGATGGGTAGCTTTTGGCTTGTCTGATCGTTCCTGGGGCACCCACCAGAGCCTCACAAGGGTGATGTTGACCTTCATGCCTCAGTGGTGGTCTGTTTGACCACCGCAGGACTGGGCTATCTGGGCCTTCCTGGGAACCTACTGAGATAATGGGTTTTTGACAGCTATCCAGCAAAACAGTGCAGCAGGAGGTGTAGATTCCCTTGACTACTAAGATTTCTCTTATGTGGAAAAGTATGTCTGGATTTCGTATGTTTGTCCAGCCTGTGAAGCTATCTGACCATTAACCTTGAGGGCTTCTGGTGATGAATAGGCTGGATTCAACAAATTAATCTATAAAACCCTAACATCTGATTTTTCTGTACTTTTAAAATGTAGGTTTGCTATTGTAATGAGACCCATATCAAATTCAGTCAATGTATTTTTTTCCTTTTCTAGAGAAAATCTTTAATGAAAAGTTAGTGCTTTCTTCTTAGCAGCTAACTGAACTGTCACAACTATGCTACAAATGTTTTTCTAGGTCAATTTAGCCTATGCCTATGAAACAAAGGATGCACTGTGTTTAGTTCTGACCATAATGAATGGAGGTGACCTGAAGTTTCATATCTACAACATGGGAAACCCAGGCTTTGAGGAGGAAAGAGCTTTGTTTTATGCAGCAGAGATTCTTTGTGGCTTAGAAGACCTACACAGAGAAAACACCGTGTACAGGTAAGCACGCTCTAGAGTCTTAGGACATCTTTTCTGGGTAGAAAAGAATTATCTGCATCCTCCCTCCTCATTGTGGTGCTGTACAGCTTAGATGCCTCAGTGCTTTGGCTGAAATTTCGCAGAGCCCTGTACAAATAGATTCAGTAATTATGGAAGGAAGCAGTTGCTTCGCTAAATACATCCTGTCTAAATTACACAGAACTAGCACAAAGCTCCCCAAACCCTACCTCAGCGTGCAGTGGGTGACATAAGAAAGTCATGGGAGTTTCTTTAAAGGGATTTCATTAAGGAATCTAGTTTCTAGTTGGTATGAAATGGAGATCATTCTGTTCAAGCCTCTATTTTAATTACTTAGATTATATTGCATTAGGGGCTGCAGCACGTCAGATGTGGAAAAACCACGTCCCCTATCGCAGAGGGAGCGCAGTTAACGCAAGAGACACAGGGCATGGATTTACGCTGTAGGACACGAACTAGTTTGATTAGCTAGATTGGATCATGGTGGTGGCCATGGCATGCCAGCCGTGGAAGGAGGCACATTCACAGCCATGCAACGGAGGCATCCTGCTGGCAGCATCCCACCCGCTGCGGGTGCAGCCATCGGGCAGAGCACTGCCCGGCGCGGTGACAGGCAGCCAGCTTCGAGAAGGACAAATTTCAAGTTCTCAGCTTCCAGTCTGGCTTACAGCTCTATACAAGCACTTTTCCAGGGCATCCAGAGGGTTTACTTGCTGGATAAGCAGGGTGATTGCAGACAGAGTTCTTGTGACTCCATGAGGATTTATCTTTTTTAATCAACGACTAATGTAGTTGTAAACAACATTTAATGTTTGTCTTCATCATCCCTTGTGAAATCATTATTGTTGGCGTTCACAGCAGAAGAGGTCCTGTAAATTGATGAAAGAACTTCCAAGGACAATGATTAATAGACAATAATATGTTTTAACTAAGCCACACTTTAAATCATTTGATAAGCCCATGTGTAATAAGCATTATGCATATGCTTGTATACATAGAAATTACAATATTGTTGTTCCTTGAAGGAGATCTCCAGCAAACTGCCACTTGGTTGCCTCACTGTGACTCAGATCCTGCTAGCTGGCATAAGGAGGGCAGACAGAAAACATGCTGATTTAGTTGGCCCTTGCCCAAGAAGGAGATTTTTTTCCCAAGGAACAAAATGGAATTAAGTGTTTAATGTCAATTGAAAAATCAAATAATGAGTGAAGTGTCTGGCTTCCCTTTTCTTTAAAAAACATCCTACCACACTCAAAAAAGTTTCAGGAGGTATAGTGTTTCTTTAAAAAGTACTAGATCGCAAGCATACTTTATTGGTGAAAATGACCGGTACATTCATAACAGGGCTGGTAAAATGCCATACTAATGCCACTTTCTAATAAAACGAATTAGATCTGGCCACCTAAAATAGCACGTGGCTCTGAGAGAATGGCATCCTACTTCCTTAAGCAGTTGTTTTCATGGTACTCTTAAACGAGCTGCTAGTTTACACCTCAGATGGCACGTTCATTTTGGTGATGAATGATATTATATCATTGCAGGTGGCATTTTCTAGCAGTATTTTAGGAACATCTGCATAGACCCCTAATTTGTAATACGGCAGTGTGTTTTGGGACTCATGAGAAGTGCTATATAGGTCAATAAAATATAGCAGCTAAATGCTACCGCTTTCTCAAGGTGAATAATTCATCGCAAAACATTTATTCCTCAGACTTAATTTCATTTTCTATGAACAAAATGCTTCTGAGTAAATCACAGCATTGGCAAATACATCCTCATCTCGTGGGCTGGTGACGCACGCTGTGGACATGACCCGAGAGAACAACCAGGCTCAGAGTCAGATTTATCTGGTACAGAATTCCCTTGCCAAACAGGGCACTTATGTTAGTAAAGGTCAACAAGTCAATTGTTCATGGAAAGCAAACAGAAAAAGCTGCTGGTTCTCCTTGAATTTTTTTAATATATATCATTATATACATAATTTTTATTTTTTATATATATGAATTATTTTTATATATACACTATAGGTGTGCCTGGAAGCTTCAGTCAGCATCAAGATCCCATTGTCCTATATCACAAATACACAGTAAAGCCTTGTCCACCGTGATTAATTGAGTTGTTTACGCTGTCCTGTACAGCCAAACAATATACCATCACCTCTCTAGCATGGGCGCAGTGCCAGCAGTTTATGTTTCAGTATATTTAGGCAAGGCTAGTTAACATATGGGAAGCTGCACCATTGGGAAGTAGCCTTGCATGTAACTGCATCTACTGGGGAGTTTTATTTCTCCCAGACATTTCAGTACAAAAATCACGTTCCTCCTTGGCACTTGGAAGTGTTGGCCATGCAAAGGAAGCCAGCCTTGATCCTGAGGAACCAGAAATCTGAAAACAGAAATGACAACTGATGTCTGGGGGGGAAGGAAAGGCTGCCCTAATTGCCCTAAATCACAGAGGACTGTAAGGACTGAGCTGCTGTTCTTGTGGAGTCTCTCATTTTCTCATGGAAAGACAACATTTCCCAACTTGCACACAGGATTCTTGTCATTTGGCCACAGTTACACCTTTAGGTGGGGCTAATAACTGCTGGAGCAGAAGATGAAGTAACTAATGAAGTCTGAGTTCTTCAAGGAAATAGTTCTTAAGGGAACTGGAATAAATTTTTAAAAATAAATTGGAAATGCCCTCGACCGTGTTGCTTCAGCATTGGAAACTTTCTGCTGATAGGCAGGGAAAGCCCACAGTGGTATGTTAAACAAAATCACAGCTTCTCCTCAGCATTCGGCTGCCCTTCATGTATTTCAGTATTGTTTATTTGAAAAATAGGCTTGGTACCACTGGGCACCTGGTGAAGTTTATCTTGAAAGGTCAAGAAGGTCTGAAGCAAGCAAGAAGAGGAGTTTGTTCACAGCGCTCTATGTTCTTGCTTGAAATAATAAATATAAATGACACAAGTTTTGAAATTTTAATCTCGGCATTGTCAAAACTGTAAAATACCCTCCTCCTTTCACAGGAAAATTCACGACGCCGGAGTGGTACAGCTTGAAATGCAGGGTGGGCTCCTGCACAGACTCTGTGCAATGCACTGATCTCCTGGTGCGAGGGTTCCTCTTGTACGCCACCCTCTCTTTGCTCTTTGAAAAGAAATGCGTCTTGCTGGGAAGCTAACAGAATCAAGCTGGTTCACAAATGCAAGGAGGCCTTAAAAAAAGATGAGGCCAAGCACTTCTTGGATTTGCACCAGGCTAAACGCTGTGTTTCAGTAGGACGATGAGATAATTGTCAGGGCATGATGTTGTCAATTGCAGCAATACGTTTTTTCCCCGCCTCACCCGGCCGTGTTGGTGCTTTATTCGGGCTCCTGAGCCAGCACAGCCCGCGCCCGTCACACGGCCCCTCTGGGACACTCCCTGCCCAGCACGTCCCAGTATTCCCTCTGACACCTCCAGGTCCCATCTCCCAGGCTGGCTTCATTCCTGCTCTGCACTAGCAGCAGGCTGTGCCTTGTCCCTGCTTAAGGCTCGGGGAGGATGGGAAGGAACCCGCCTGGCTCCCACCTGGACAGCAGCCCACCGCATCCAGGAACGGCAGCAGCGGCTGCAAAGGTGTGCTCAGCTCCCGGGTTGGGAAAACAGCCTTGGCCAAGCGAGGGGACTTGAGCACGGCTGGCCTGGGCAGCATCTAGAAGCAGCAACTGGTGGAGCGGGTTTGGTGCAGACAAACCTTTCAGAAGAATGACCTGCCAAGGCTCTGCTCAATATATGAAAACTCAGATTTTTTCTTTCAGAAGTTTATAACTTGGCCAGATTCAGGAATTCTTTTTTTCACAGGAGCAGTAAAAGGCACATCTTTGACATCAGAGTGACCACCTTGCCAATTTTCATGGCGTTGCTCCAAACCACATAGGCATTAGAGTTTCACAAATGTTTGTAAGAAGAATCTTAATCTGGGCACAGCATTCCCCCCTCTGCCCCTCATTTTCCAGACTCGCTGAAATTATTACACATGTGCACAAGTGCATGTGTACACATTCACATATTTGGTCTGAGTCAGATGCCAGGCATAGAAAATTTGAGCCCAGCAGATTGCTATTTCCATTTTCATATGCAAATAAAATATTTTAAAATTTAAAATCTTTCTCTTTTTAACAAAATATTTTGTAACAGAAAAAGTTACAGAGATTTAACAACACATAGGACTGTAGGGCTTGGTTTACAGGGCTTACCTGATGAGATGGATGAGTCCGTTATAGAGTGGATTAGGAACTAAAAGCGTGGGTTAGTGAAAAAATGTAACTCCAGTTTAGAAAAAGACATATGGTTTCAGTCTATCTGTGAAGTGAGTTGTAGAAAGTTGTACTGGTTTCATGAGTTCCTTGCTGTTCGAGTTGACACTCAATTGGTTTATTACTAGTAATAAATGCGCTCACACACTGTCATATGGTTAAGTTATCAAAACCAGCTTCGTACAAATAACTGCTATCTTTCATTTTCAGAGATTTGAAGCCAGAAAATATCCTGCTAGATGATTATGGTAAGTCTCAGAGGTTTACAGAGATGCTTTCACAGTAAAGTAGATTAAGTTAGTTTTAGGATATATATTGCACAAAGACAAGTAATGCTCTGAAGTGACTAAGAGGCTCAGCATACACTAATACTTCAGTCTTGGGGTGGGTGAAGCGCTAGAGCTCACCGCACGGGTGGAACAAAGCAGCCGTGCTGCTCGGTCTGCTCTCGAGAGCACGGCTTTGCTGGGGGTGTCTGCCTTTTTCCATTGTTTTTCCATCCTCATTCTTGCAAGGCCAACACAACGCAAAGGAAGTTGGGTTTTCTAAATTTGTGCTCCCTGCTCCATTTTCAAAAGTACTTTCATCCTTTGCTGAGCAAACTCTTGCCTTATGCAAACCCAGGTGCCCATTTGTTGCTGCAGGCAGCGATAATCAAATCTCATGCTGAGTTACAGACCAGATGTAGCCCCTTCAGCCATCAGAGAGTTACAGAATTATGTCTGCCCATCCATCCCCTGTGATCAGTTCAAGATACCTCCCTACAGCATGCTCCTCATTGCCTTTTTTGTTGGTTTTAAAATACCTAACTCAATCCGCTCTAGTCCATAGCCTCACTGTTAAAATTATTTTCACTGCATTATAACACCCTTAATTATTCCTCTTTTCCTTATCAATGAAGCTGATCCAACTCAGTGATTCAGAACAGTCTTTTCTTAAAATATCTGAACAGCAAATTGCAAGAATATTGCAGCGATGTGTTTTGTGTGCGGTTGTGGTTTTGAACTAATGTGGGTCATATTATTATATCTGGTTTGTGTTGGTTTGTTTCTTTTTCCTTTCTAGGCCATATTAGAATATCTGATTTGGGTCTAGCTGTTAAAATCCCTGAGGGTGAATCAATCCGTGGAAGAGTAGGAACAGTAGGGTATATGGGTAAGTCTTCAGTAGCTTATCTTTTTGATAATTTGCTGAGATTACTTGAGTTTTTGAGATTTTTCTGCCATGTAGGCTTAAGAAAAAGAATAAAAAAAAGATTCACATTCAGCTGGGTCCAGTTCCCTGCAGCAACCGCCCATGGAGTCATGATACTGGAAATCAGAAGTGGGCGAAAGGATGGACCACAGCAGCTCTTAATGAGACTGGTCTATAATCCTAAATCAGCAAAGAAAATTAAAAGAAGAGACAACAACTGGGATACTAGTGATTTTAGTGTAGATTTATTTTAGGAGGGTTATATGCATAAAAGAAAGGTTTCTTTCTAGTTGCTACTTTGTATAATAGTTAAAATGTATTTGTATGTTTATGATAAAATGGGTAAGTCCGCACCTATGGTCATCGTGACCACAGCCATCTTGAGTCCTCCCCTAGGTGCAGGGGAGGCTGCACAAAAGAAGAGCAGAGTTTTGTACATTGGTAAAAACCACACTCCCTGATTTAACTGGATCTGTTTTCTAAATTCAATGTAACCATTTTCATGCATTCTCTGGGTGGGCATATTTCTTGGAATAAGCATTGCTTATGCCTATTTGACTAAATAGAAACTACCTGATATGAGCCACTGTTACACCACATGGAGACTTTTATGAAAGCAAGCAAATCAGTTGTCATTTCTAAATTTTGTTATCTCAGTGTAAGTTTGTGCACACACTAAGACTGTGCTTGTGAGCATGCGTGTGTTTTTGTACCCATGTGTGGACATGAGGATGCCTGCAAGACAGTGACTATATGCCCAAAGCACACTGGATGGCTGCAACACAAAGTAAATGGATTTGTTTTTTAAAGGGGGAAAAAATAAGTTATAAATTGAGCAAAAAAACAGAATTTGCTTTTGAAGAAATATCACCGCTGTTTACAGGATGTGTGTTTGTATGTCATTTCTTCCCTAAATGGAGAAATCTGGAAGGACTCTTAAGATTAGGCCTCTGCTTAATGCTTAGCTTCAACTTCTTTTTGTTTTTTTTTTTAATTGGTCTGACTTGGTAGAGAAGTCAGAAGACAGCATGCACATGGCATGTAGCATGTAGAGGAAAAAACCATGGCATGTAGCATGGTGCATTTTCTGTAATGCCATCAACAGAAGTCAAGAGGTATTTTTGTATTTTACCCACCATTCTCTGTGCATGTGTATTCAGTCACCAAAATGGAACTTCTAGAATTTTTTTTTTTTTTTGCCTATGTAAATATCAAGCATTTCCACAAGACACATCTTTCTCCTCCACAGCTCCAGAAGTGTTGAACAACCAGAGATACACACTCAGCCCTGACTACTGGGGGCTAGGCTGTCTCATTTATGAAATGATTGCTGGGCAATCACCATTTCGTGGAAGGAAAGAGAAGGTGAAGAGGGAAGAAGTGGACAGAAGAGTGCTGGAGACAGAAGAAGTGTACTCCCATAAGTTTTCTGAGGAGGCCAAGTCCATCTGTAAAATGGTAAGGGGCTTGAAGGCCCAGTGTGGCAGCTTCATTAGCAAGCTGTATGTGACATGGTTTGAGCAGTAACACAGTACCATAGAGGGGCTGCAGAGACAAGGACTAAACAAGCCCATCTGTTGATGGGATGACTGCATTCTCTATTCATTCAAATTGTGTTTATTTGGGCTTGCTTCTCCATGAGATTCATCACGGTCATCTTGAGTCCTCTCCAAAGTTTTATGGCCGAGGGAGCGGTATCTATTCTCGTGAGACTTTGAATGTTAGTTGGCAGTCAAGAATGCACTTCTGTCTTTTATAATCTTGTAGAAAAAATAAAAAGGACTTGGTGATGCAAGACTCTGATTGTCTCCTGCAAGGAACTGAAAACCCCATGCTTCCATTGTCTTTGGTGAGAGCTGGGGGTAAGCAGGACAAAGATTATGCAATGAAATTATTGTAACACTCAAATGTTGTCCCACCCCATCTCACTAACTTTGTTAGCAGCTTTTCCCCCAGGGTGCCAGGGTATCCAGCTTTTTTTAATACTGTTGAGCTGTCCTTTAAAATGTTTTCTCACTCTTTCAGCTGGGAGTCATTTTCGTAGTACAATAGCCATGTCTGACAATGGAAGTCTCAAATCCTCTGAGAAATCTCAAAGCTGTGTCTGAATTCATCAATGTCTTGTCGACATCCATCTTTAGAAGGCTGAATTGTAATTTGGAAAGGGATGTGGCCTTTTTCTTGATGTTGTTTGCTAAAGAGTGAAGTCTCCTTTGGAGACAATGACATATCTCTGTATACTGGTAGAGAGAGAATGAAGGGAAAGAAAGGTCAACAAATAGGTAGTGAGAGTTTCACCAATATCTTGTGCAACAGGCAAGCAAACAGCAGATCAACAACATTCTGGTTGGCTGGCTTCATGAAGAGACGTTGAAGTCTCCTTGCAAAATAATAATGGTAGTATTGCCAAGTATCATGCCTGGAAGTCATTAACTCACAGTGCACCAACTCATTGCTGAATCCCAGGGGTAGTAATTAACTGACATCACTCTTGATAGATACTCTAGGCCATTCACTGCCCTTAATCTGCGATTCAGAGCCCCCAGTGAAGTTGGTGTGGGAGGATCTAGGACAGCCACAGGCTCTTACAGACCATTTAATGTGCTCAAACAGCCTGCCATCTCTTCTCTAGTAGCATCTCCACTCCCACCAGGTGAGGAGCAGCGTCTGCTGGAGTGGCAGAGAGTTTGTGCGCATCCTGTCGGTAGCATGAAATGAAAGTGTCATGAGGCAAAAATTATATTCTTGTTGCTTGTTCTGTAGTTAGTTGCAGGCATGAGGCATAATAGAATGAAAGTATACTTTGAAAATAACCAGGCCCTTGAGAACTTAAAGCTAGGAAGAATTAAATGTAGCATCGATGGGATAGTGCTGGAGATGACCTACCACTCCCAGGGGAGTAGACAGTGAGAGTCATTATACTGTAGTGGACATTTTCATCTTCAAGCCATAGAGCCTCTGGTTTCAGGGAGTCAGGGACCTCAGGAAGTCATCTAGTTCATTCCCTTGCCTCAGGGAACCATGAACTATATGTAAATCATTCCTGACAACTTGATCATTACTGCTTCACTGTCCAATCATGTGGCATGTTTATTTAGGTGGTTTGTGGAAACTCTTAATGGATCCAAAGATAGTCCTGTCATTTTTGAGCATTAATGCATTGAAATTACTGTGCCATAAGGCTGGAAGAGCCTTACTTCTGATACTGAGCATGATGGCGTTTGTGGTTTTCCATCCAAAAGTCATTTATTTTATGAAATATTTGGTTTATCAAATTTTATTTTTAAAAATCCATGATTCAAATATATTTTCTCAAATACTTTTTGCGCTTTATATTGAAAACCAGAAGTTTGTTGCTTTGTATCAGCATCTTAACAAGGAAACAAAAAAAATGATAATTAAGTATCCATCATATCTGCAAAATGAAGTATAAAGTTGCAGTACATAAATCCAACTTGAGCCTTCACAAAGGTCCAACACAAAAGGCTTTCCTGTAGTGGACTCTTCAGGGCAGGAGTGAGAAACAACATGTTTTCCACCATGTCTCCTAACCTTCTCCTCAAAGCTTACTCCATGAGCTAATAGCGTCTCCATCAGGAAATATATTGTCTTCATTAATTTACTCATATGATAACCCTTTAGTGTCACCCCATGTCAGCCTTCCCCTCCTGGATGTTTATGCCCTTTGCATTTTTGCAGGCACATATCATAGCTCCCATTAATCACCATCCATCCCATATTTCCATGTTTTATTTTGTAAGTCATTTCCCATAAATCATCTCTCATTTTGGACTGAAACAGAGATGAATAATAAATAATTAGGAACAGGGGCAGCTGGCTTTCTGGGAAGCTCCCCAACCCATAGTTCCCATATAACATAACTGCTTCATGGTGTGTTTTTTCTGTGAAAAAAGCCAATCTTTCTAGGAAATACTCCGTTTGTTGTTGTTATGACTTGTACTTCATTGGTGTACATGCTTGTTTTCCCTGACAAGTGCAGTCTTGCATCGAAAGATGTGACTTGAAGTGCATTCAAGTCAACAGTGTTGGACAGGCCCGTATTGCTGTGCTCTTCTGTCACTCTGTCAGTGTCCTGTTTGTCTACGTTTCCTGCAGACTATCTTCCCTACCGCTTCTTATCCCTGCAGCTCCCATTTGACTCCTCAAAAGGGATCTCTGGTTGGAGATGGAGCCAAACTCTTGGTTTGGTGCCCAGTGACAGGACAGGAGGGGCACAAACTGAAACACAGGAGGGTCCCTCTAAACATCAGGAAACACTTTTCCATGCTGAGGGTAGTCAAATACTGCAACAGGTTGCCCAGAAAGGTTGTGGAGTCTCCACACTTGGAGATATCTAAAACCCAACTGGACACGGCCTTGAACAACCTGCTCTAGGTGACTCTGCTTTGAGGAGAGGGATTGGACTAGACAATCTCCAGAGGTGCCTTCCAGCCTCAGCTGTTCTGTGATTCTGATCTCCATTCCCTTCCCAAAGTCCCTCCCCAACCGACTAAAAGATGATGGATTCTTTTTTCCCTAAAAGCAACTTTTTCTCTTCCTCACTCACCATCAGAAACTCTGTTATCATACTGCTACTACTCCTGCCTGATTTCATCCCTCTTCTCTGCTTTCACCCTGGAAACCAACTTGTTCACACATTATGACACCTTGAAGTTTATCAGTGCTGCCTGAGAATAACTGCTCTTTCATCAATCTTGAGAGGCACCTTGCACGCATCAAGGTGCTCTTCAAACGATTATCATTGCTATTGCTATTGCTATTGCTATTGCTAATAATAATAATAATAATAATAATAATAATAATAATAAAATCTTCTGTAGTTAGCCTTTGCAATAAGCTTCATTGTCACCCATGCCTGAGAGAGTTTTGACGTCAGTTGGCCAGACTGGGCTGTGATTTCATAAGCATAAGCAGTGCAATATACAGCCAGTTACGTCATTCTGGCACCTTCAGTTCCCACACCACTGTCTTGTCTCGTTTAGTAATGGGGAGGTGACCACAGTACTACGTTTCTATTCTCTAAAAATTCTTAAAAATAGTATGTTTACTTCTGTTTCAGGTTTGAAATTTATCTAGGTGATCCCTTAAACTACTTGATCAGCTGGGTCAATGGAAGTGGTTTTACCATTTCCCTTTTCTCCTTTCATGAGCAGCAATTTCTTGTACTCTTACCCTACAAAAAGTTTCCCTTACTTCTATAATTTTAGGACTAACATCTTAGGAATTGAACTTATTTATTAGATGGTATGATCTGGATATGAACTGATCATGTGAAGATAAATAAAGCAGTGCTTTGGGGACTGTTGGCTTTTTTTAGCAATCCTCACAACAGTTGTTTCTTTTTGTAAAGGAAGCAAAACAAAGTTGTGGAAAAAGTCTCAGACATTGTAGAGTTTGTATCCCCCGCGGGGATAAAATGAGTGACATGAAAGTATCAGAGAGTTCTTTATATCAAGAAAAAGATCTTAATGTAACTTGACCGCTGCTACTCAAGACTCTTCTTTGAAAAGTCCTATTCTAGTCATGCTTTGCCCATAACTCTGTAGACTAAATCCTGCCATCGTTTACACACATCCAGTGTCATCTGGAACTTTTGGTACCAAACATAAAGCTCTACTGCTTGGCATCAACTTCATGCATGGTTGGATGGCCTAAGCCATCTTCAGATCTGAAGCTCTGTGAATTCTCCATAGGCTTTGGCTGTAGAATAACACTTAAATAATGTTTGATTGGTCATTTCACTGCTGTCCCAGGAGGGCTCATCATCAGCCTGATGTAGTTGCTTTTGTTCTGCTCTCTATTCGTATTAAATGCATCCTTTGAAACTGAATTAAACGAAAGTGTAGAGATGACTCAAAACATACAGCTGTTACCTCTGTTTTCTTTCCCTGGTCAGATTCCCAAATGGGATGCATATTTCAGGTTATTACGCAGGTTTACTATTGCAGAAAGCTGCTGGGGCTGCAGGAAATGGTACAAGACTCATTCTTCCTTGGAGAAAGGAAGGACTTTCCCTTCTGAAAAATATTCTAGTCCATGCTATCTCTTGATATCCACGACAGAAGCCAGGAAAAATGTCTGGTTTCATCTGTTGCCATCTCTAGAG
This sequence comes from Balaeniceps rex, assembly GCA_013401315.1. Lineage (NCBI taxonomy): Eukaryota > Metazoa > Chordata > Aves > Pelecaniformes > Balaenicipitidae > Balaeniceps > Balaeniceps rex. The sequence goes on from VYZW01014985.1 coordinate 62,348, forward strand.
CTGGTTGCAGCTACAGCTTACCAATTCCATTAATTTCTTATTTTTTCTCCATGGGGACTCTCCTCAAGAGGCAGGCAGCTGCTCCCCTACAGCAGGGCTTTGCAGGAGAATCCTCTCCTTTCTGTGGTCTTTCAGTCTCAGCCTATTCCCAGTGGCCTGTTCCCTTTTGTGTCTTTCAGCCTGCAGTGGCCAGCCACCCATGACCAACTGCATTCATGCTCCAGAGATTTCCTTCTTGCATCTGAGGTTACTGAATACTCCCTTGTTTATCACGGATGAGCCCAGGAATCCCCAGACAGCGTTCTTCTATCCTCAACTACCCTATCCTCTGGCCACGCACTCCAAACAACTTCTAACATTTACAGCCTGGCAAGGGTAAATTCCCAGATCAGCTTGGTCTTCCCACTTAGTCCAGAGGCAGGAGAATTACTGGCTGCACAGACAGGAAAGTAACCCCTTTTCTTCCCTTCACAGCTGGCTTGTAGAGCAGAAACTGCAGAGGTCTCCTTTATCATCTACAGGCAAGTCCAAATCTACCCCTTCCTACTACAACTTGCTCCTCAGCAGCACTGTTCCTGAGAGCTTCAAGACATCATTTCCAAAAGTATATCAGAGCCATGGGTAGTAAAAGTGGTCCTTCTGCCTTCAGATTCTCCTTTCCACCTGTCAGGAAAGTCATCTCAAAATGAGAATAGGTGATCAAAAGAACTTTTGTCTTCTCTGCCTAGCCACAATAGAGCAAACCAGATCTTGACTAGAAATTCCAAAGCAGTCTTCTTCACATAGGCTAAATCCATATGCCTGTTGGGATTTAAAAACAAAACAAAACAACCCCCCCCAAAAAAAAACCACAACAAAAAACCTTGCCTCAAGACCATGAGAGTTGAAAGTCTCATGAAAAGATTTGAAAGCAAAACATCCCTTCTTCCTTGTACCCAGGGAAAGCAAGCTCCAGAAAAGTGCCCTGAGAAAGATCTTTTTCTATGAGCTGGATCTGTATGGCGCTGTATCACATGAATCTATGTGCTCAGAGGATGGCAAGGCACAGAGGTGTTTCTTCAAGTCTTTCTCCATCTCTATGAACCAGCCAGTCGTGGTGACCAGTCAGACCAGATGTCACCACCTAGCCAGCAGCAGAGGTAGAGGAAACTGTGAGGAAGAAAAGGATGTTGTTATCTGGAAGCTGGAAGTTGCTGTTGTGGCCAGAACCATTATCTTTTCCCCCATCCCTCAATCCACAGTCTCCTCTGGCTATTGCTGCTGCTACTGCTGAGGCAGAAAGAGCTCAGGAGAAGACTCTTCTTTTATGTCCCACAAACCCCTTCACCACCTCTTCTGGCTGCTTGGCCTCTGCCATTGTAGCTTGCTCAGGACTGGCTGATGCAGATGTCTCTGCATACATGGGGCACACGGGTTGCTGAAGCCATTTGTTGTCTCAGGCTGGAAACGAGGCCCCTAGCAAAAAAATGCAGAACTGCAAAGGCTGCGGAAGTCAGATAAGAAAACCACTGATGCCCAGGGTGTAGCAGAGCATTCAGAGAGGCCTAAAGAGCTGTGACCCTGTAAACCTGTGATAAGGACAAGAAAACCCAGCTCTAGCCAGATACCAGAGGTAAGATTACCAGCCTGCCATTAGCAACAAACTGCTCTTTCAAGGTTCCTCCTCATTGAGATGATGTGTCTGAGACAGCAGCACAACCAGAGGGTACTGGGGCATACCCTCAGCTGGAAAGCCTACAAGCAACATCTCCAGACAGCCCTGCCTTAGCAGGGAAGCTGCCTGGCTCCCCATTCCCAACATCCTGCAGGGCTACATCTGGTTGCCTACCTGATCTCCTGAAACACTGCTTTTCCTCTCCCACCCTCCCAAAGCTTTTTGCCTCCTGCTAAGTGAGCTCCAGCCAGGTGCTGCAAGGTACAGCTCAGTTTGCTGACTGCCCTGGCTGTCAGGTACAGCTCGTAAGATACCCAAGGGCCTGGTCCCCTCACGGACTCGGATGCTCAAGAGAATCCAAACCACCCCACTGTCCTGCATGGGCGCTGAGCCCCCCGTGGGCAGGCAGTCCCAGGGAGTTTTGCTAATCATTTCCGTGGGATTGGTCTGCACAGCCCACCTGGGGAGGGGGCGAGGGGAGATCGCTGCTTTTCACCTCCCGCTTTGGAGCGTCAAAATTGGAGACGGAAGAGGAGGCGAGGCGTGAACATCTCCCTCGCCCGGGCACCCAGGCACCAGTCCCCTCCTGCCCGAGGGAACAGTACCCGACACAGGTCCAAGGCCGCTTACTCCTCCGGCGCGCCCGGCAGCCGCGCTCCCCTCCGGCGGGGCATCCCCGTCCTGCCCCTCTCCTTTCCCTTCCCCAGCCGGCGGTGGGGGTAGCGGTGGGGCCAGCGGCCGCTGCGCAGTCTTGGTGTCCAGGCAGGCGGGCACAGCCCCTTCCTTCAGCAGTCGTTTAGAAATCAGGGTACCAAAAGTGCTGAGCGGTGGGGTGTCTGCCTGGCTGCATGCCCGGCTCCAGGAGGCATACCCTTCCTGTGGAAAAGGGCTGGTGTTCTTTCCTCCATGATGTTGCAGTGTAAGTATGTAGCCTTTTCCCCCAGAGTGGAGACTGCAGCAAAGCTAGCCTTGACTGTTTTCAATGAGTGTTTGTTTTCTGTTGTATTAAGGCACATGTTATGCATCTGTTTAATAGGCAGTTGAAATCTCTGGGCAGATTATGGTGAGTTAGGAGTTGTTGTGTTTTCCCTCCTCTATCTAAGAGAGCATCATGAAGGCTTCCTCAAAGATGAATGGAAGGAAAAAAAGGAAACAAATTTGTGAACGTTTGCTTTTCAGGAGATTGCCTGAAGTCAGTGGTACATTTAGAAAAGTCCCTGTCCCAAGTCTTTTTGCACCAGTCATTTGCATGCTGAGCTCTGCCTCTCTTCAACTGTTTAGATGTGATCTCTTAAGACATTCATTTAGCCTACTTGATTCTACGCATATGATTTAAAAGAAGGGGCATTTTGGTGAAGATTTGGCTACATGTTCTGTCTCCTCATCCATCAACTACTCTGTGCCAGAATTGTTTTTCCATTGAACTGTTCTCTTGCAGATCAATTAGTCCATCCATACCAGGTCTTCCAGGACCTACAGCCCCTGTGTTTGTGTTCATGGACCTGCTTATCTAATAGACCAAGGATGCTGAGTTCAGTTAGTGTCCATTGCTCCGTTACAGGTACCCAGGAAACAGGCAGGACTTGCTGTAGCAGGTAGAGGTGGTGCATTGCCCTTCTCCGAAAACAAACAAGGCTGAACTGAGGATGGTTACCCATACTGGCTCCATGGACAACACTCCCCTTGAGTTCAGCAGAGATAAGCCCATGAGCCCAAAGGGTTGGTTCAATGTGTCATGTGATGTACTGGAATATACTGCAATGGGTGGAGGGGAATACAATTTGATAGTGAAGTCATTCAGCCTAAGCAACACTGTAAAATTATTCTTACAAGAGTAACAAGAAAAAAAAAAGGACTGAGAAGAAGCACATGGGACTTATGAATATGCATCTATGTATGTTATTAGGATATGTCAGACCTCTTCTTGAAAGTGTTCACTGAAAGTAAGCAGAAGCAGCGGTCTCTATTTTGACTGTAAACACTTTACAGCAGGTAATTTTCAAAGGGTTTCACCAGCATGCAGAACAGTGCAGTCCTAATCCATTTAACTTCGGCCGTTAAGTAACAGCAATTACGATTCCCCTCTCTACTTCCCTCTGGGCACATTCAAAACCAACTGGAGATAAAAATGCCTTTGTGGAGCTCTTGCTTTTCTGACATCCTTACCATTCCTCTTGGCATGTTTCAGCTCCTCACCAAAGACGTGAAGCAGCGGCTAGGATGTCAAGGGGAAGGTGCAACAGAAGTGAAGAGGCACCCCTTTTTCAAGAGCATGAATTTCAAGCGGTTAGAAGCAGGAATGCTGGATCCTCCCTTTGTCCCTGATGTAAGTATGATAGGAAGAACCGCCAGTGGGCTCTTTCAAGAGATTGTTTCTAAAATAACTTCTCTCTTTTAGAGGTGTCATCACTCTCTGCATGGGTAGCTGCCCTAGGAAGATGTGATAAGCGGTAGGGCTGGAGTGGGGAGGCTGGGAGGAAGAGGAGACCTGCTCTGTAGAGATGTGTGCATGCAGGGTGGGTGGGCCTCCACGTAGGGTGGTAACCTGGGGCTTGATTCATTCCTACTCACTTTACCACAGTCTTCCTGTGTGACACTGGAGGCACCACTTGATCTGTTCATGCCTCAGTTGCCAAACTTTAAACTGGGAACCTTTGTATTCCCTTATCCACAGTGAGTAGTGTGAGAATAAGTACGCTCAGGACCAGGTGGTGCTTGGAACAATCAGCAATGAAAGCCACATGTATGCATACAGATGTATAGATATATATGCTGAGGTGAAACCAGAATTACAAAGTCTAAAGCTCTACGGAACTGAGGAATGGACTGGATCATCATGACAACAAGCATTTGTCACAGAGAGTCTGAACCGGGTTCAGATATAAAGTGTCACCTCAAGCAGAGGAGGTGACTTGGACCTGAGAGAGCATATTGAACTTGTTAGTGTTCATGGGGTGCAGAACCCGGCACCGAGTCCTTACTCAGGTTTACAGACCAGTCTTGCACACACCGAAAGTCTTTGTTGCATTGGCAAGAACAAAACTTTTTCCACCCTTTTGTGGTATTGGTCTCCACCCCAGTGCACAGAGTTATCTGATTATTTTCTTCCTGCAGGGCTCTCTTTCTGGCTAGATCCTCCATCCTTAAAGTTCCCATATGGTTCTAAGTAAACACTGCCATTTTAATGTATTAAGGAAAGTAACATCTTGGCAGCTCTCATTCACATTGCTGCAAACTCAACCAAACCAAAGCGGTTTGAACGCTACAAAAGTTTACTTTAGCTGCTCTGGTTTTGCTTTACATTTTACTATGCGGCCTAGTTATTCCTGCCAATTAGCCCATGGTGTTACGACCTGCTTTAGTGGGAAGAAATAGGAGACAAGCTACTATTTCTTTCTGATGTAGAAAATAAGAAAATTCTGGGCTCAAATCTGGGATCCACCAGAGTGTATTAAAAGCTTAACTGTGGCATGTAAGGCCTAGAAGGCACCTCTTATGAATGTATTTGCTAAAGCAGAGGCACATAAATTTTTATGGCTATTTATTGGGCACTCCAGAGCTGCCCCTAATTTAATTTATTTTGCACTTCATCCATAGATTTCCAAGTCTTTACTGAAGTCAGTTGAATCACCCAAAGCTATATAGCCAATGGCAGAGGTTGTAATCCAACTCATGTCTCTCCATCCTCCTCTAGACTACTCTGTCTCCACAAAAATGTTGTGGAATGCAGCCGTCAGGAATGCAGAGGGATGCAGCCTCCAGCAACTAGGACTTCCGTCAGGAATCAACTTGATTTGTTTGGTCACACTGCTCAGATCTAGATAAAATACTGCATGGTTGGAGCCCTGGGCTGTGCAGTCATGGTACCATGTGTAGACAGTTGGATTCAACACGTGCTCGAGTTCAGCGGGTCAGGGTAGTCCCACAAGCCACCCCTCAATTATTCCTGTGCATCAAAGGGCAACTGTGTTGTTGATGGGCACGTCAGATGACCACACTAACTCTAGGCTAGAGATGACCGCACTAGCTATGACAGGTAGCCAGTGATGACTATTTCTGCTTTCTGTGGCTGACTGCTGGAATATGAGCTAAAAGCAGCGTCACTGCAAAGAGTCCTGTCTCTGTCATCCCAGAAAATTAAGCAGTTTAAAAAGGCAAAGCCATTTGACTATTTGTTTGAAGAAAGGCAGCCAAGTTAAAGGAGTTAATAGAGGTGATTCTGGACAGCTTCCAGCAGCTGAGCTATTAATAAAACAATGGAAAAATGCCAAACCTCTTCTGTTTTCTTTAGCAATTAGCATACACGCCTTTAAACTTCTAAGCTGCAAACGCCACAGCTATCTGAGCAGACAGACACTTCTACCTGAGGTCCCTTTTCAGGGCTGTCTCCAGTGTGTCACTCAAACATTCTGGTTTTCTGTTGTTCCCTCTCTAAAAGAAAAGACTGCTGAAGGATTTGATTTTTGTCTTCTTGCTCTTTCTGTCCTTTCCCCCTCACCTCCTAGCCATATGCTACATGGATGACTAAAACCCACTTTGGCTGCGCTGATGCTTTGAGGACTTCAAAGTGGGAAGCTTAACATGCTTAAAGCGAAGTCAGCCTTTGATGATAAACATGCGGGCAGAGCAAGCCTAGAGAAGCAGGATGCAGATAGTCACTTGTTGTTAGGCATTCTCACTTGACTGAGTCTGTGAATGAAAGCACATGGTCAGACTCAGAAGTGTTTTTTCTCTTGCTGTTTTTCTTTTTTTTTCCTGCTGAGATAGCCCAGAGCAGTGTACTGCAAGGATGTGTTAGACATTGAGCAATTCTCCACAGTGAAAGGAGTTAACCTGGACCAAACAGATGATGATTTCTATTCCAAGTTTTCCACAGGATCAGTGTCTATTCCATGGCAAAATGAGGTAAGGATGTATCATAGCAAAATTACTCCAATAAAACCCTTAACACAGGTGGTTTAAGAGGAGCTGTATATTTCCAGCAATATATAGCTACTGGATAACTTGCCAGACTCTAATACTTTCATAAGTTACAAATGGCCTCTTTCAAGATCTAGAAGGTACCACAGATGTCAGGTTCAGGTGACTGTATCTGTTGGCTCTGCATATTTGTGTAAACTGGCAAGGATCCTACTGTACTTCCTTCTCCTGGATTTTTACAGAGGTGTTTTGACAACAGCTCTGAGGAGCTTCCGTGGGATGGCTGCAAGTCCTAATGGAAGGCGCCTTCACTGGCGATCCTGATCTCACCCATTTTCTTGTACCTGCAGCGAGTCCCAGCTGCAGCAGTTGACTCTGGACCTTGAACTGCTCCAGGGTTTCCAGGTCTGGGTCTTTGTTTCTGTTTGATATCAAAACACAGCCAACAGTGGATTTCATAATCCAACTCTGGATCAAACAGCAGATTCACTTGGGCAGAGGGCTGCTAATAACTGGGATTTTGTGAGTATGCGGGTCTTTACCCAATATTCTCCACAGTGCTAAAGAAAAGAACAGAAAGCTTTATGGGGCGACTTCTAATAAGACTGATGTGCAAACATGCAGAGCAGACTCAGCCTCTCTTTTTCACACATCCTATTTACCTTCTATAGCCACCATCAGGAATTCAACTGTTAACTCTCCTAACATATTGCTCAAGCTGCTGATCCTGATCCTAACTTCGAACAACCTAGCACTACTGGAATATATTTAATGCAGATGTATCATTTCTTTTTTTTCTTTCTTATTGTATTCCACTAGATGATAGAAACAGAGTGTTTCAAAGAACTGAATGTATTTGGACCAAATGGTACTATTTCACCAGACTTAAACAAAAGCTACCCCCCAGAGCCACCCAAGAAAGGATTGCTACAGAGAATATTTAAACGACAGGTGAGATCCTTTATGACTAAGACAAGGAACCTCCCATAAATGCCCAGTGTCATAACCATGTTCTGGTAATATTTTTGTAGAAGAAAGACAGTGTGTCTTAGAGAGGGCTTGCTGTCACAGTTACCTAGCAATTTCCTGACTAATACTGCCTATCGCAGTTTCCCATCTACCTCTTGTGATTTTTTACCACCAGAAGTTCCAGCGTTTTTCATCAGCTTTGTTTCCAGTGGTTGAAAACTTCTTATCCAAACTATTTTTCAGTGGTATGCTGAAATGCCTTTTGAAATGGTTATATGGTTTTGATAAGTTCCTTGTGAAAGCCCTTGATTTATGTGTTAAAAAAAGAAGAAAATGCAAATGTTGAGTGAGGTAGTCATGGCAGGAAAGCAAGACACGAGAGAAGAGAGCAGACCAGATATTACGTGATGTACGGCTTTCCTGAGGCACCATGGCACCATTTGCAAATCTAAATAACATTCTTAGACCCATCTATTTCTGTATGGTTAAAACCATGCCTGAGCATTGGCAGGTATCCTCTGTATTAGTCAGATTTAGCAGATACTGACATTTTGCAGTGGATTGATTTGACTCCTGGAACTCGAGTGAGTCTTCTTTGCTGCATTCCTCAAGAACTGCCATGGTCCTCCTGACCTAGAGAGAATACAGGTAAGAAAGTGAAGAATATTTTACATCCAAAGATCTTCAAACAAAAATCTTGCAGTCCAGTCAGTACATTATCACTGTAAAATGAACAACATTGGCCTAAAAGAAAGCATGGCATGTTTTGGGAATCTAACTGTTATTGTCTTCCTCTTTCTACAGCATCAGAACAATTCAAAGAGTTCTCCAAATTCAAAGGCCAGTTTAAATCACCACCTAAATTCAAATCATGTAAGTTCAAACTCCACTGGAAGCAGCTAGTTCCAGCTCAGTTTTATGAAACAACGTGTTGCATCCTTCCACTATAATCTATGGAGCTTCTACGGATGAGAGAGCCTCCACCATTGAGTGAAAAAAAAGGGATCTCTCAAAAATGGAGATTTTCTATCCATTCCTTCCAGTGGAGCCTCGCATTTTAAGAAGAATTTTCCACTCAGGTCTGTTTTTGGAGGTGGCACTCAAGACTGTGTGAATCAAATTTGTCTATTTAGAACATTGCAATAGAAATTCAATGAACATGACTACTTGCACGTATTTAAATAGCATCATACTAGAACTGAATTTTGTCTTTATTATTTTTAAAGAAAAGTTTTGTAAATTTCTCTATTGTCTCAGTTTACATTTTGTACATTTGTATTTAAATGAAAGTCAGACTTTGGAGGTGTATATTTTCCAAGCAGCAGCTGTAAAGCCATGTGTTTTAAGACATTTTTTTAAAAGAAAAAAAACGTGACTCAAGACTTCCAGAGCCTCAAACGAGAAATCATTCTTTTTAGTAATTCTAGAAAATTATTCATAAATCACTTTATCAGACTGGGTTTTATTGACATGCATTTTTATGGAACAGTTTATTCTTAATTATTTTACATCTGTATATTTGGTTTACAGCAACACTGCATACATTTCTCCTCTTCATTAGTTTGTAATGTCTCGCATTAAATGCTAAAAGACAAGATTTTGATGCATTCAAGAATGCTACTTGCTATGCCTGAGGTTTGTGATGTCATGGGACCAGCACAGCTGAGATTTGCACTTACTTACGTTGTTAGCTCATCAAAAACCTTTTGGTTAGAAAAAAGCCCTATTTTCAGCCCTTCTCCTTCACTAATTTTTGTGCAGTTTCTAATGACAGCAAGAACAAAACTGAGTGAGAGGTGACCAGGAAAGCAAATGACCATTTGTTTTTCAAGGACTTGAAACCTGCACCTGCTGAAACGAGACCAAAACTCGAAGTGTTCTCCATGCTGCAGTCAAAAGTCCGAGGCCTTTCCACAGTTGCTCATATCAAACAGGTAGCAAGAGGGAAATTCAATAGTCCGGTTTGTGCTGACCATGAGATTCATGTCAGCTTTCTAGAGCTGAGCTGTGGAGGTTCAGAGTGGGATCTGAGCTGCTTTTGAGCAGTAGCAGAGCCTGTAGGTTGTGTCTGCACTTAGAGTTCTTCCATGTGTCATGCCAAACACACCGTGACTCGCCCCCTCAGTGAGGTCCTCAACTTAATTGAATCAAATGTCAGTTATGAAATAACGCATCCCACTTTTGGGACATCTGAAGGTCAGCCTGGTGTGTCTAAAACCCTGTTAGCTAGTAGTGCAGTTATCCCAGGGTACAAGGAAGCACTGTTCAGCGGAAGTCTTAATAGCCAACATTCATTAGACTATCATGTCTGTGTTCTATCTGGCCAATGCAGAAGGGAAAAAAGATGCAGGTCAGTAGTAACAAAGCTCTGAGTGAGAAAGTCGCAGGAATTACATACTAAAACAGCTTGAGTTTGTGAGGGAGAGAGACAGAACAGGGCCAGAATTTGTATAAAGCAGCTGACAGAGAAAAGTCAGGAAAGGGAGATGGGGCTTTGGCACCTTTACTGTTACTTGTTAAAGTACTCTTACTTTTACAAAAGTAAAGTATGTTAAGATGCAAGTCCACATCATTCCAAAAGCCTCCAGTTTTCCTGGTCACTAGTAGACATGCAGTGAAGCTGTGTAAGTGTGCCATAATATCACCAAGCAGTTGTTCTTCTTTTTTCTTCAGATCAGCATGGCCCAGAAATTCCTTTTCCCTGTATTGGTGGTGCTCAGGGAGAGCTTCAGCCACTTTCCCATGTCAGATGAGGACATTGCAGATCTTATGGAAGAGGCAAGATTTGAGAGAGGCAGTAATAGATGAGAATTTTGAGTAATTTTTTCTCTCTGTATCAGCTATAAACTAAAATCTATAACGGTTTCAGCTTCCTGACAGGAGTGGAATGAAATATTGTAGAGGGGAAAGCCACTATGCACAGATGGGGGCTATTACCTCCAGTTCTGTTCTCATGGCCTGACATAAAGCTACCTATGTCAACAAGAATCTGATCAGTCACTTTAGCACGCTCTGGATGAAGACATACTTGCCCTGGGAGGTTTTCACAGGCCTTCTTCAATAACATGGGATTCCACCTGATTTCAAGAAATGTAGGTGAGAAGTGAAGGAACAGATCTTAGCCAGACAACTGATGTATATCAGTGTACCAAGACAAGGCAAGGCAAGGCAAGGCAAGGCAAGACACACATCTTAGTTCTTCTTGGAGAGCTGCAAATGTTGTGCAACTCTGATCTGTTTCTATCACTCTAAGACATCACCTTCTACCAGTATTGTGTACAATATGCTTGTGCACCCTCGTTTGATTTCATCCTGTGCAGTGACGCTAGGGGAAGGGGGTGCTGGATGGGGACTAGAGTGAAAGATTAAGCTATTTTTCCACTACTGCCATTATGTCACTTTGCAGGAACAGACAAGCGTATTTCCCCATCAGAAAAACGTGACTGGTAATATCTACCTGCCGCCATGAGGAAGGAAAAAAGACAATTGGGGGAAGGCTTAGCCCGTTAATGTTTCATGGGATGAATCTGATAAAACTGCAGCTATTGGCCCAAGGGCTTCACCTCCTACCTGTTACCAATTTGGCACATGAAGACTAAATTTGCTTTCTTTACCATCTCCCACTTGGGAAATAAAATCCTAATAACAACAAACTCCTTACTGAAAGCTGGTGAACAAATTGCAAATATAGATTGTAGATGGCCTTATACCTCTTAGACGCTATCAGCCTTAACTAGTGGTGGATGACTTTTTTATATGACAACAGTGAATGATAGCAGATGTGCCTTCTCCTGCTCTCCTTTCAGCTGGGACAGTTTCTTACCCAGCACGTCTAGGACTCTAGCAGTGGAGACACAGGGACAGCGCAAAGTCCTCAAATGACGAGAGCTGCATTCAGTGAGTCCTGATACTTGGAGGACATTGTGCTAGGGTTAGATATCCTGAATCCTGAAGATGGTATGGAAGAAGGATGCTTGTGTGCACTTGAAGCTTCAAGCCTGGGATGAAGTCCCTCTGGATCCCAGCCCCTTGGGAGCAGCAAGTGAGTAAGGGGAGAGACAGAAAACAAGACCAGTTGAGGGAGACTTCATGCTGTATCCCTAAAGTGTTGCTATCCTGTCTGACAAACTTTAAACAGTATTATAGTGCCGGGGCAGCAGAATTGTTGTACTCTTTCAGTATCCAAACCCTGAAAGATGCAATCAATATCATACATCCCTAGTGATAATGAACAGTCCTAGGAATCTTCTAGTCACGGTTTGCCTACAACAACAAAACCCGCAGGATTTTCTTTTTTATTACTCAAGACTGGAGTAGGACCACAGTCCTCTCACTTCCACTGTGCAACCAGGTGCGATCTGAGCCCAGAACTCAGGGCTGAAGCCCTGCCGAGGCAGCCCCCTGCACAGCCAGGCTGCCACAGGCACTTGGCGTCTGGCTCCATGGAGCCAAATTCAAGAAACACTGGGAGCCGTGGTTGTTCAGGAGCTCTGGAAAAAAAAAAAAAAGACTTACAGTTTCATGATACAAACTTGGAGAGCATTTGCAACAGGATGTTTAGTATTTTGGTTCAAAGCGAATAGTTTTTGAGGTGGGTTTGCACATAACAAAAGAGCAGAAAGGAGTAATTATTTAATAGCTTTCCAGACTGATTAATTTTCTATATCTCCTTTCCAATTACAATACAAATTCTTTCCAGAAAATGCATACGTTCAGATCTGGTTGCTTGTTTTAGACAGACAGATGAGAAAACTTAGCTCTTTTTAAGAATCAGAAATCTTTTGCAATCTGATCCTGAATTGTGCAAGCATGGTTTTTATTTTAAAATCCTTACTGAGTAGTCTGATGAACACTAATTAGTTTACAGGCTTTTATGATTCAGATGTTTGCTATTTGTTTTCTACAGTGTCTCAAGGTTCACTTAAATCTTGTAGCATTTTTTCCCGTTCTCTGGGTGGATGAGAGGCTTTTTTAAACAAAGGCATAATGAAGGAAAAAAATAACAAATAATAAACTGTTAGGTGTGCACTCTTGACCTGGATTATCTAAAAAGAGATTTTTTTGCAAGAATGGCCATGACTCAGATGTTGTTTCTGAACAAAAACCTGCTTGTGAAGCGTGGAAAAGTGTGAAAATAATCAAACCAAACAGGTACTGGAGATCAAACTGAGCATTAGGGAGCTGCAGAATTCAGTATCACAGCATTCATCTGGCCCTACTGATTAGGGATGCCTGGTAACTGGCAGTTCAGAGGCCATACCAGCTACCCATAAGAACAGTTTTGATACCATCTCAATTTGCAGTCATTCCCACCCTCCCCAAAACTATGGCTAAGAGTGCCATCAGCAGTAGGGAATCAAACTTGGCTGGCCCAGCAAAGCATCTGATTCGAAGACACTGATTCTTAATGTTGTTCAACCAGACCTCAGGATCCAGCTTGAATTCTTTGCTTCATCTGTCAAACCCTCGCATTTCCAATCCAGTTGCTGTTGATGTGTTTCAGCAGAGATGCCTCAGCTAAAAAGAAAACCAGGAAACCAATCTGTAATACTAATAAAACCATGGGCAGGACAAGGAAGACAGACAAGCTGTGAGCTCTGGAGGAGAGTGTGAAAACTACCTTAACGTGTGTATCTTCAGCAAGTGTCCAATGTCAGTTGTTATCACACATCGCTGCACGTTCTTCCTTGGTTCATCATACATTGCTCACGGTTTTTTGAGTAACCTTGAAATTGCACACGCAAGGTCATCGTAAGCATAGGGTCTGTCAGAGACAACGTCGTCTCTATGAGGGTCAGATGACAACAGTTTGACGAGGCAAGTAGGTATCCGCTCAGCCTGCATGAAGGTCTGTGTTCCCATGTACCTGAGCCTCAGTCAGGAGGTCCCTATGTAGACTTCTCTGGAAGAGCAATAAATGCACACCCTTACAGCACAGCTGCTTCTCCTTACAGACATCCACGCAACAGGACCTGACTTCATTGTGGACAAGATATGGGTGTTTTAACCTCTGCTCCACAGTTAGTTGTGATTATTTGGTTTTAGGTTTGTATTTGTAATACTCACTTGTTAAGTCTCTCAGTGCAGATGAGATCGTTCATCAGGCATTTCTAGGCATTTCCCATGCAATCTTTGAAAAGACTGGACTTCGCTTTGAAAGAACATCCTTGGGTCAGTCTGCCCCTTGGGACGTAGACCATCTTACTTCATGTGTGTAGCATGAAGCACAAGTAGCCTGCAGGAGCTCTAGAAGTCCAGGCTCACAGGCTCTCCTGCCTGAGGATGTCCTAGCCTGTCTCAGGCTGCGGGGAGGTACATTTGGCAGTGAAGTTCGGGAGAATCGGTCCATTCAGTGGCTCCATGGAAGACAGAAGGTTCCAGAGTTGTCTATGTCAAGCCTTCCACAAATATGACCTGTAATTTAAAATACCGCTAATTATTTAGAGTAAGAATAATAATGACTAACACCCTCCTGCTAAAGCTGAGAGAAAGACTGTATAAGTTTAAAACAATTCTTCACTTCTGTGTGCTGGGCAGGACACAATCTCTTTAAACTAAATAATATTGTTTATGCAGTGTTGGCTGGTAGTAACTTTCTGTCCTTAACTGCAAAAAAAAAAAAAAAAGAGAAAGAAATGGGTTCAGAGAATTTTGCAAATTATTTCCTTTAGGGAAACCACCAAAGAAGGTGAAAGCCAACAGTACGCTACAGCATTATACACTCACCTCCCCCAAACGTCTCTGTGATAATACAAATACAAGCTGCTGCAGTTGGATCAGCTAAGCTGGTGTACTGACAAATGGGCTTTATGAAAGAAACAATTTTAAGCAGATTGCTGCCTATTCACCAAAATGAATATTACTGCTGGTGCAAATGTATTTTCCTTGGTTTATGTACTGGAGCCAGAAGTGGTGGTTTGTATTCCCATTCTGCCCATGTTTTTTTTTCACTGCCCTAGGCAAACCTCTGTGCAATTTTGTTTTCCCATTCTTAAACATGGAGGGATGCTCTCTGTCTGTCAGTAGAAAGCACTTTGGAGTCTGTGCATAAACCAGATCAATATCAACTCTTTGTATTATTATTTAAGTGAAATAGGCTTAATATAGCTGCTCTTATTTACATGACTAGGGAGATGACTCTTGTAAATTAGGGCTCTCTTTTATTGTTGGTTTGTCTTAGTTCCTTAGAGATATTGAAACAGAATGCACTGTGCTTCTGTAAAGACAGCTCCAACAGAAGATGAGATGACAGTGCGAATGTTAAAGTATTCATTTCTTACTTAAGAGCTAGCTAGTAATTGTGGCATTCACACGAACACTTCCTCTTTTTTATATTGGAAAGAAATAGTTATGAGGAAGGGAACAAAATAACGTTCATTGGTTCTTGGCCAACTTTTTTGGCCAAGCCTGCAAATGAATCCCTAGGTACCAATTAAGTGAAATGCTGTGTGAAGTCACAAAGATGCATGTGTGGCAAACATCGAGTCAACTCACTGCGCAGCTATGGAAACAAAAGAGGCAACCACATGCCTGGGATCAACGGGCTCCAAAGGGGAACTCCAGGTTTTCTGGAGAATCAGCGGTCCTGTAGAGAAGATTCACTCCCAGAGAAGAAACATTTCAGGTAGTGGCCGGATGACAAATGTGTTTTCCTGTCTCATCACCCCACACGCAGCTGTTAGATATGTTTATTAGCAAGCTCAAACGAGATATGTTTCATGTGTGCTGGATGCAGTCTCCCTTAATTGCATTTCTTTTAAACACTGGACACTCTTCTAACAGACTTAACATTTTAGCCTTTTGAAGGTGAAAGTTGTAAAAACTTTATTTTGTGTTTCTGAGCAATGTAGATAGACCTAAAGATTTCATGAACTATCACGTGGTTGCCCATATCTGACTAATAATTAAATTGTAAAATTGCAGTTTCATATTAGGGTTAGTCTTTTCACCTGCTTTAAAAATTAAAAATCATATTTGGTATATAAACACACACAGAATATCCTTCTGATTGAATTTCAAGAGCATATCCAGGATTAAATGTTTTTAAGCACTTCTAATACTGTAGTCTATAAGAGGAGCAGACACTTCTAAAGCAATGTTAAAAGTTGTCTTTCATAACTGAGTCAACAGATCATTTTTGTAATAAATTAAACACGTGTTCTCAATTAGAAGAGCTAGTGGCTGTTGGTATTGTACAAAAAAAAATCATTCTAGTATCCAAAGGGTTAGGGGCGGGGAGGGTCTGTTTGGTTTTGTTTCTTTTTCCAGGGAGATCTTTAACATTGTTTGATGAAGCTAGTTTCATTTTGAGATTGTGACTGAAGATAAAGGCTTCTGTGTTCTATGGCTGCTTGGATTCTTCGTACATAATGTCCTAGTAATGTCACAGTGCTGCTGTATCTAGATCAAACCACTGTTTTGATTGTTTTTTTGGCTTTGTTTTTTTTTTTTTAATAAATTCCTTAATTTAAATACATGAAAACTATATGTTTTGCTTTAATGAGGCATATAATCAAACGGAGCTTCCTCAAGTCCTTGGGATCTTGAAGATCATTACAGTGAGAGTGGGACACAGCCCGTATCTTGCTAGATGCCTTTGTGGCTTCGTATGTTTTAATATTACTGTCTTTTGTATTTTCTGCCCCATCACATCTTCACAGAGACTGAGGGAACTGAAAACCAAACTGAGGTTGTGTCTCACTTTGTGGAGGTTCAGATTCTCATCTGAAAGCAGGTTGTGTTTCCCTGGAGATGTCCTTCCTCTGCCTTCCATCCTCACATCCCCAGCCTTCCTCTGCACTGCAAACTCAGCCAACATAACTCTTTGCGACCTTAAAAATAAGTTCAAGGAAAGGATGACAAAATCACTAGTAGGGTTGCAGGCTTCAGAAGACATGAACTATTTTTTTAAGTTGAGCACTGTCTGATTTATGAGGCCCTGCAGAGGACTTTCCCTAAGCTCCAATTAGGCAGAGAGAAAGTGTTTAGAGAAGGAAAACAACAACAACCACCAACCAAGTGTGCTCTTCAGTATTCCGTACAGAAAGATCTAAGACAAAGATAGAGTAGCCGCAAAATCACCAGGAGGAAAGTGGTGCAGTGCTTTTTCTTTAAGAGGAGAAAGAATTTTTCAAAGAGGCATAAAGAATATTTTTATGAGACTGCTAATGGCAAACAGTGTTTGCGTCAAGTTTCATGAAAGAACATTGTGAAAACAGATGATCTGCATGAAAGCAGCAGCTACGTCCAACAGCTAAACTCAGTAAAACCTAAGGTAATAGGCTACATAAATTCAGGTCATGCATATTATCACTTTCCAAACAAACCCAAGCCATTTTTCACAAGATTTTAACAGTCCGAGAGGATGTGGGATGAAATTTTATTCCTTCTCTACCAGTTCTTGGTGGTTTTGTTCTCTCTGTAACTTGATGTCCTTTCTGTACAGAAACATCTAGATATGTTCCCTCTTGGGAGACGTAATCTTCCGTAGAGTTTCCCACCATCTTTGGCATGAGATGCGCAGTTTCTCAGAGGAAACTCATTACACTATTTTGAAGGAAATCCAATTAAAAAAAAAGTCAACTTTTTTAATCCCTTAGGGTGCTTTACAGATTAAAAATGCCATAAATGGGCCTGACTGTGCAATTTCAGGTCTATGGGGTGCTTCTCGGGGAGGAGACAATGCAAGTTTCTGCCAAGTCAGAGTCTAATTTGTTGGGTTTTGTAATTTTATGTCATATTTGGTGTACAGTGAAAGTAAAAAATAAAATGAAAATAGGGCCTATTAAAAATTGGTGCTCTGACTTGTCCTGAGTGGAGAAGAGTATCTTTGTCGCAGAGGCTGAGCCGCTTGAATATGTCATTTACAGACGCTTGGGTAAATTTTACCTAATTTTCTATTTCTTTAATTACAGTTGCACTGCTAAATTTGACCTTAATTCAAGGAAATTTTGTTCCTCTGCTGCCAGCAAATGCCAGTAGCACCCTAACAGTGCAAGGCTCCATGGGCCTCTGTTAGCTTATATGGCAGAGGTCTGTAGAGCGGCTCGGGATGCTCCAGACCTGCGCCTGGGGTCATTGCAGCGTGATGATCATTAAAATATCAGGAGCAGGAAGGCAGGCAGTTTGCCTTTTTTAAAAAGCTTGTAGGTAGGAAGTGACTTGCAAAATTAAACTTCAAAAGCACATATTTATGGGTGCAAAGCCACATCATTAAGAAAAGAAAGAATTAAGGTTGCCTGTGTTCCATTAATATTTTTCCCTTGTCCTTATGCGCTGTTATTATTATGCCCTCACATAATAGTAGGTTATTATTATGCATTCACTCCTAGAGGAGAAACTAACCTCTGGCAGATTTACAATGAAAACCAGATGCATCCCCTCTATGGCATCTGCTAATACATTATGTGTTTCAGACTTTCATTTAAATCTAAAAAAAATATTTTCCTTTGGGGAAAATCTCACCTAATTGCCTGCTCCCCTCCATTTGCAGCAGTAAGGCAATTGTGAGTTCTGAAAAATTCATTTCGCCTAAGTATATAATGCTTTCTCCCACACACAAAGGACCGAGAGCTCTCAGTATCCCATCTCAGTTCCCTTAGATGCTATTGATCCCAGGATTGAGAAAGGAATGTGGAATGAGTCTTATCTTTTTCCTTGCCCTTTTGTGGGGGAAACTCTTGGTTGTTTGCTGAGAGGACTGGCAGGAGGGATGTGATAGATTCCTTAATCTGTCCTCTCCTCTCTGCATATATTCACTCACACGCTCGGAAAGACAGAAATAGGAGGCCCAAGAGCTGAGGAGGCAGTGCGGTAGAAGAAATATTTCTGCAAATAGGTGAGTATTGGGAAGAGGGAAAGTATGAACTGCAGAAGGGACAAGACATGCCTTGGGGCAAGGTTCACCAGGGCTGAAGAAATGGGAGGAAGAGGGAGGTAAAAGTGATGGAGAGAAGCCAGCACTGGAAGGGATGAGGTCTGGCCAGGGGCATGGCTTACTTGTTAACTCACATTAAAACAAGTCCGAAAGCAGAGAGAGAAACATCAACTCAAACCAACGCTGTAATGAGGAATTTATTGCCGATGATACCACAGGCAGTAGTAGTTCTTGCTGGAAGCTTGAAATAATTGCCCTGCTTTGGGTCTGATATTCCGTCAGCGTACTGCGGAATTAAACATTGACATTTCGCATAATAAAAAGATTCAGCTGCGGCTGACATTGTATACTTAGATGACCACTACAAACACTAAAACACAATAAACAATTTGAAGTTCAGATTACATTAGGAATTTGCCCTGTTGTTCTCATATTTACAGTAGGAAAGAGGGAAGGAGCCTTCTTTCATACTTAATTCCATCATTTGCACTTAAATCTAGCAGTTTTTCCTCTTTGCCCTTGTAGCGCTTTTTAAGTCAAAGGTTTGTGAGTCTGCAAATGAAACCATAATGGCCGATCAAATTTAAAACTAAAACTTATGTCTGTGTTTGCTTCTTCATCTGTCAGACACTTACAAAGATCGACCTGGTGATTACATGTGGCAACGAGTGAAAATCAACTATTTCTCAGCAACTATTTGCATCTGTGCAAAACATCACCAGAGATGATTCGGGCCAAAGTGGCATGATAGAAACCAAGAGGCTTAAAACAAGCAAAGTAACTAGGCAGAACACAACGGTCTTTCTTCAGATTAGCTAATACAAACTGCACACTAAAA
Source organism: Balaeniceps rex (assembly GCA_013401315.1). Taxonomy (NCBI): domain Eukaryota; kingdom Metazoa; phylum Chordata; class Aves; order Pelecaniformes; family Balaenicipitidae; genus Balaeniceps; species Balaeniceps rex. The sequence continues at coordinate 81,605 of VYZW01014985.1, forward strand.
CCTACCGATAGGAAACCGAGCTGCTCCTCTGACACTAATCACCTTTTTTAAGGCAGCTGAAGAATTCAAGTAATATGTGCACGTATGTAGAACACTGCTCTCTGTATATAATGTCACAGCTATGTCCCAATTATACTGATTCTTTGCAGAAAATAATTGAAAACAAATATATGCAAGGTTAATCAAGAACACAAAATGAGAGAACATTTTCTCCCTCAAACAAGCACGTTTCGTGTCAGAGCGGACTGACATACGTGAACTACTTAAGTCAGAATGGTGCTGAGCAGGAACAATTCTTCCTGGTCTACAGGACTGCACGAAAAGCTGCAACCAGCTCCAGTATCATTTTTTTTGCACAAACGCTTCTAGGGGAGCAGTGATGTGCATTGTCAAAACGTCCAAGAAGTCACCCTTGTAGAGGTCCAGGACATGCTGGGTTTCCTCTTGATCGGTATGCTCGATTACTTTTTCGTCGTCTTGATTTGCTGAGCTGAAGGACTCTTCACTCTCCTTGCCATGCCCAACCATTACCACAGCACCGCAACTGCTTCTGCGCCGAGATCCTCTGCGGGTGAGGAAGGGGTTCTGGTTCTTACCAGCAAATACATTTGTCTTCCTATTAGACCTCTTACTTTCATAGTTCCTGAGCTCCATTAGCCTCTCGTTGAAATACTCTTGCAGCGGTTTGTCGTGGAAGCCACTGCTGGTTATTGGGTGGCCTTTCAAGTAGCCTCTTGAAGCTCTGTTTGGAAAATTATTCAACTGTGATGAGGAGCATTTTCCTCTTTCCAAATCCTGGACAAGTCGGTTGAAGTCTGGAGTTTCTAAATAATTTCTTGACATCTATTTAAAATAGAGGGGGAGGGAGAGGCAGGATTGGGGGCAGAAAGGAGAAGGAAATGTGAATTAAAATATGCTGGCTTAAGTAGTAAAAAGATATACGGTTCCATACAGCTGTTAGGGAAGGTTTTAGGTTCTTAACCCAAATTCCCTGAAGACCTAGCAGTTTGATACCAACCCCTCTCTGGAACAGAAGTCCCTTGGGCTGAGGTTACACAATGCTGAGTACTTCCCACTGACTCTGACGTACTGCCGCAATTCCGTGTAGCCTCTCGGAAAACCTAATTTTCTGAAAGAATCTCTCACCTGTCTGTATTAACAGAATTTCAGGTTTATCCTTTTCAAATCTCACTAGCCTGTAGCTGCTGTTTCCCATGGTAAAACCAGATCCCACTTCTAAGAGATTTTTTTATCCTTTTTGCCTTTCCTTGCTCCCAGGTAACTCTGCTCTGACTTGCAGCCTATTATTACAAGAATTGCCATTTTCACATACAATACATTTCTACGTCTTAAAACGATGACGTTTATTATTATTACCCCGCAGCATATCATAGATGTGCATGGAGTTTTCTCCTCCTTTCCCATCACAGGACGCCTATCTCCTTGCTGATCAACCAATTTAATACCTGAGTTACTTGGGTAGCCAAAGAAAGGCCTGAGCCAGCCCCCATTGACATCAGCGGGTGTCTTTAGAATGATTTCAGGGGAACACCCGTGCTGCGAGTTCTTTTATTGACTGCAAGAGAAAATTTTGCTAGAAATGCACCACGTAAAAGATTGCCTTTCCGTGTCCACAGTTAAACGTCCCCTGGGTTTTCAAACTTACTGCTCTGCCATTACCACCTTTCTCACAGCTATTCCAAGACACCCCAGCCTGCCTCAAGCTACCAGGAGCAACAGCTGGTTTCTATACACCAAGTTAGACCAGACCATGGCTTTTTCTCTGAAAAACCTTAACAGTTCAGCTTGAAGGAAGAAATGTTTCATATTATATTACTGTTTCAAATCAATAAAAAGAAAGACTATACTGTGTGTATATGACAGCCACAGCGGGATCATGGAACATTTTGCAATCATTTATTTATGCCTGACAATGACTTTGGTATAAAAAAAAGCCATCATTCATGCAGTTTTTGACAATTGCTAATTAAGTCTAGATACTTGCTAAGGGTCCAGCCAGAAATCTGGTTTAAGAACCCAGCAATGTCTCAGTAGGGCACTCCATCATCAGCATTTGGCATGTTGCCTACTGGTAATGAATGAAAAACATTGAGCGCAAATGAGAAATAGTGGGTTGGACATGCCATGTAAACTGAAAAGCAATCAAGTTTTTGATCTCGCGCGATTCCATCACACTTCATTCTGGAAGGGACCCAGCAAATCTAATGACCCTGCCTAGAGTGCTTGTACTTTTGGAATAAGTTAGGTAATTGAAGAACACTAAAACTCGACTAAAAAGCAGTCTCTCCTTCCTGCCTCAAACCTTAGAAAATGGTTTAAAAATTAATAATCAACTTAATAATCAACTTAAAAATTAATGAACAACTTAATAATGTGGCAGAATAAGTCTTTCAAGTTAAGCTTTTCTATACCAAAACATAGCCTAAAACTTACTATCACACCAAATATCAACTCAGCAGGAAGCAGGGGAATTACTCTAACAGAAGAGTAGGTAGTAGTTATCATATATTGCAAAGAGAGTTCTTGCGTACAAACCTTAATGTCCTGGAAGCCTGGATATTCTGGGATGATGGGCAAGGCACACATGCTAATACTGTTTGACCGCCTCTGTTTCATCATCCTACGTGAGCAACTGCAGTTCCTGGAGAGATGGGATTGTCCCAGCTCAGACGGATTTTCAGCAAAATGGAGTGGTTTGCAGTCTTTTGTATAGCACGTTCTCAGGTGCGTCATTGAGGCAGGTCCTTCCATTTCAGGACAATTCAGAAGGATTTGGAAGCAAGCTGTATTCCAGAATAATTCTCTCTCCTAGTTTTCCTCTAACGCATAATCTCATACTGGTGAGCCCCTTGACAATCTGTAATGTTGAGCGCCAGCAGACACAGCAGACAGTCTGACAGCTTTGAGCAGTTCGGCTCTTGCTAAACTGGGTTCTTAGAGATCACAGCAAGCGATGCCTTCACTGAGGTCTGGAACCCTCAAACCATTAATGCCGCTTTTATCCTCTGAAAGCTCTTCACAGAAGGTCGGTAAATCCAAACCATGAACGGAAAGGGCTCAGGTGAGGGGGGAATTTGCAGGGATTACAGTCTCATATCGTCATCTCAGACAGCCTAATGTGACTGCTGACGCGGCAGCAATTAGAGAAGATCAACAGCCCACACGCGGGAGCTGTCACTCATCTTACATCAGAGCAGGCAGATGACTGCCCTTCCACCTAGGGATCCCTGACTGCTGTCAGGGAAAAAAAAAACCTTACGGGCTTTTGCTCAGTGAGGCAAAAGGTGAGTAAGTCAACACCATTAACCAACATGTCGAGAAAGACAGTGTAGACAGCTGTAATAAAATAATTCCTTCCAAGAAATCCTGTGCCAGTAGGCTTCCTCGGTGTGGTTGGAGATGGGCTACAGCCCTGGAGATGTGAGGAGATCCAAACAGCCTTGCTGTTTGTGTAGCCGTGTCTGGAGAGGGATGCGCTGCCTTCAAACAGCCCGGCACCAGTGCAGATTTGGCAAGAGACCATGGTAAGAGCAAGACTCCTTTCAGCCAGAGCTGTGAAAATGTTGACAGTAAGAGGCAATAGCTGCCCTGAACAGCTTACCACCTAAATACCATAGGTGAAGGGCAGTCAAGGAAACAGCTCCATGGGTTTGATTTGAAGATATGATAGCGGTATCATCTGCTAGAAGCAGATAAATGTACGTAGTTGCAATAGTTGGTATGTCATGAAATTTGGCAGCATGGGGCTCCTTATTGTCCACAGCACCAGTGGACGTCTCTGGCCGTTTGGAAGGCAGCACCTCCAGCCACTGCCCCACCGTGGCCAGTCTGCGTGCAGAGCATTGGTAGTGAGGGATGAACTGCCTCTTCTCCATCACATGCCGTGGAGTAATTACTGTGCTCACTGGTGCTTGTGGAAGATAGATAGAGGGGATTTACAATCCCCTCAACCTCCAGGGCTTCTAGCTTATCCAAGGTATCCATAAACATTTGCACGCTCTGAATAATGCATGCAAATATCTGTGGATGTCCTGGATGAGCTAGAAATCCATATCCACCCAGGGTATCCATAAATATTTGCATGCATGTACTCAGAGCACTGACTGTGAGCGGTAAAGAGCTTTGGATCTTATCCGTGAGACCATCAGCTGGATTCAGGTTAGTGCTTTATACTCCCTGGCAGATGGCAGCTTGGCAGGCTCAGGGCAGAACCCACCTGGCTGCTGGACAAAAGCAGGTCAGGCGTAAGTAAAGAACTCACGTAAACTGTTCCATCCAGCTCTTCCCTATCCAAATGCAAAGATGCAACACCACCAGTTCTGGCTCTGGCATTTTTTTTATTTGAGGGTAAAACAATTCTCAGGCAGACAGCAAAGCTCTCGGTATGAGTGACCATTTCAGCTACACCCACACCAGTGCACGACAGATCAAGGTCTGTGTCCGTAGCTCTGTATGAGCCACACACAAATTCAAATATGAGGTTGATGGTAACAATTTGCATGTAGAGATGTCACGATGCTCACAAAGTAATAGAACTATGAGTCATCCCCGCAGCCCTGATTATTTGCATTGTTGTTTTATACATAATGGTACCTTAATACATAAGTACAACGTGGCCTTGCTAGTAGTACCTGAGAAAAAATAGCAAAGCATTAACAAGTCTTCTTGGCACCAAATTTCCCCCTAAAAGACTTTCCTGGTCCAATTTAGCAGAAAAAAAAATATTTCTTTATTTACTACTCCTCCTTCCCAGATCTTCCAGATATTCTCTGAGCCAAAGTTGTCTTTGGGATATGTTCCAGGCAAACCTGGACCAGTAAGTCACTGTGGGCAGGCAGGAGGTGGGTCTTGTCCATAAGTCTTTGGGCCAAGTCACTACCTCCAGGTCTAAATCTTAAAGGTCTTTTCCAACCAAAAGATTCTGTGATTCTGTGTAAATTGCTTCAGCCATGCGGAGACAAATAGCGTGCAATCTGATTGGTGGCAGAATATGCCTTACCCTGCAAAGAGAAGAGGGAGAAAAAACCACAGCAGAGCAGCAGGAGTCAAACTAATTTCACTGGCGGGGGAGAGCTTTGTTGTTTCACAGATCAAGGTATTCATGGTCCTGCCCACAGCTGTCATCTGATTCAGGGAAATAAGCACTGTGCAAAATAGCTGCCATTGACACAGTTGCTTTAGGAGATGGGATCTATTGAAAGTGCAGAGGCTTTGCAGGGGACCTGCAAATGTACCGTTGTTGTCGACAGGTAAAGAGTTCCCTCTTTCCATTTAAACTCGCAGCCTGAAAACCTCTCATTATCAACATCCATTCCCTCTTCCCCCTTGAAAGCATTTGCCTGGTTGAAGTGAGACACCAGCAGCTTTTAATCTGTAATTGCTCATTGTGCTTAATGAATATGCGAGTGCTACGTACAATGTGTGACTTGTATGGAGCTTTAAAGAAAAAGTCCCACGTTCCTGTTTTAATGGGAGGTTCTGATTCTACTCCCGCAGTCTAAAATCGGAGCTCACGGAGCCTGTTCTTTTATAATCCCGTGTTCCTTCTTGTACCGTATCATTACTGCATACCGTGGGGCCAAGGTAATTCTCTCTTCAGCAAAGCTCTCTATCCTGTTTAACATGAAACTTTGCATTATCCTTTGGTCCGTCGGTGAAAAGAAACATGACTTTCAGCAGTGTGTAGGCTTCATTAGTTACCCACCTTATATCTTAACCTTTACACTCTTTTAAAAAGGTCTTTTTTGAAAAATGGAGAGTCACATTATGATACCATTCCTCACGTCAGATAAGCCAGCATTGTTTATAGCAGGTTGCATGAACAGCTTGTGGCCACGAATCTCAGTTCTTCTGCCTTATGAGTAAATCACTCAAAAGAAAAATCATGCAAGGAACTATTTAAGTTTCTATAAGCCGTACTATTGCCAAACATTTGCATTTTCTCTGCTATCCCTTCAACAAATAAGAACTGGTCTATTTTTATATCTAACCTTCAAGTATCATAAGTAAGGTGAACAGCTGATAACATTCCCAATTAATTATAAATTGCAAAACAGAAATGTTTTATTTTTCAAAGTACCACTGAATGACATATATGCTAATAAAAGTCCAAATCCAAAACTGGACCTGGGGTCCAAAACCAGATCCAAAACCAAGTAATAAATACATGGTGTCATACTCTTTATATAAATTATTAAATTCCTTGCAGAAAAAAGAAAAGCTATGCTCGTTTAATGATAATTTGTATCACATATGTAATTAATATTTCCTAGTTATGGATATCTAACCTGTGTTATAGAAGTATGGATTCATTCCCATCGGCTTCATGAAGCTATAACACTTTGAAGGCTACATAGTTTTATGCAACAAAACAAAAACATGAAGAACCTCTTTCCCTACCACCCACACTAGGGTAACACCTGCGACTGTAATCTGCTGACTTCTTACTGAAGTCAAGGTATGTTACAACCCTCCATCCACACAACCAGTCATTTTGTCAGAGTAGGCACTTGGGTTGGTCAAACGTGGTTTGCCTTCTCTTACTGGTCAGAGTCCTAAATCTGCTGCTCACCCTGGGTTCCTCTGGGTCTTAACTCCATCACCCCATAGTCACTGCAGCCAAGCTGTCACCTGTGACCACATTTGCCACTAAGTTGAGACTAATTTTTACTTGTATTTACTTGTATAATGTTGTTACTAATATTTCAGTGCTACTGATTTGTCTCTGCACAGAACGGCTGTGGCCATACTCTTCAACCTGCCATTCCCAACATGGGCTGCTTTGTCTGACAAAAATCCCAAATGAGTTGAATACATTTTTTGGTGGCTTAATTCATTTTTTAGAGCTAACCACAATCAAGGGGCATTTGCTGTTGTTTATTTTTAAATGAAACTGGAGGTTTCTGTCTAATTATTTCACTCCAGGAGCTGCAGCTTTAAAAGCTGCTACAACCTGCATCAAAGTCCAGAAGGATGCTCTCCTCTAAGACTGTGAGCATAAGCAAACTAACAAAGAGAGCGAAGCGAATTGCACAGCAAATCCCTTCTTCCTTGCTGTTAAAGGGATGTCCTGTACATCCAGATGTCCCGATGGGAGGTTTAGATTAGATATTAGGAAAAACTTCTTCGTGGAGAGGGTTGTCAAATATTGGAACAGGCTGCCCAGGGAAGTGGTGGAGTCCCCATCCCTGGAGGTATTTAAAAGCCGGGTAGACGAGGCGCTTAGGGACATGGTTTAGTAGTGGACAGGGACGGTTGGACTCGGTGATCTTAAAGGTCTTTTCCAACCAAATGATTCTGTGATTTTGTGATTCTGTGATTCTGTACTATAAACGTGCCAGAGTCTGCCTGAGGACCAACAACAGTCCTGCTGCAACAGCCTACAGCTCAGCAAAATCTCTCTGAGCTGCCACGTAAGCTGGTAGGTAGTGCCTACAGAACAGGCTGCTGCTTCCCTACAGCCATCGATCTTGCACCAAGAGCACTCCAGTATCACATGATTTAAAGCCTTTAAATTATAAAGAGTTTCTGTTAAACTGTGAAAAGTGCTGGTTTGTAACACTTAAGACCAGAGACAGGGAAGGTAGTCCCAAATCCGCGGTAAGCCAGAGCCAGGTGGGATTGCAGGGGAGCCAAGCCGTGCTGAAGGTCCCGTGGCAACCTAGGGGCCTGAAGCAATGCCAAGAGGTGGGAAAGACGAGAGGTGAGCACACCAACTCCATCACCTACTGACCAAGGAGACGAACAGGCTTTACTAGTAACTATGGGAGCAAAGTATGTCATGAAAAGAGCAGCAATGAGCTGTTCCTTGCCCAGAGATGAGTGGTTGGGGGTGGGAGCAGAAGTAGAATTGCAAAAGGTTGAGTCAAAATTTTCGGCTTCCGAGGTTACTCAGTTCCTCATTTAGAAAAGGCTCTAAAAAGAAGCCTGGGCTGTATCGCTGCCTCTGCATCCAGACTTCCCCCAAATCTGGATGGCATGACCTTGTGTCTATTGCAAGCATCTCCCCTCCACTTGCAAAAAAAAGCAGTGTGTGGGGGGTGTGAATCTATACACCGTTTCACTTGGCAATCAAAACCCTGATCTCACTCGCACTCTTTTGACCTCAGACCAAGTTTCATGCATCTCTTTTCCTTTCTTAGATGGCTAATACTCTTAAAAGAAGAAACAGATGGCACCCGTTCGCAGATGTCAAATGCTTGCCTCACGTGGCATGTTTACCACGGGATTTTCACCAGGATTTTCCCGGCCCAGATAGCGAGATTTTTGTCCTAATCACCAGCTTTAAACCTGAAGGAAACATTCACTGACTCGCTTGAGCCACAATTGCATTTATATCGCTCAGTGCTTCTGATTCTTTTTTTAAATTGACTGTAGATTGGAGTACAGGAAAGGGATTAGGGATGCTTAGAGTTCAGGAAGCAGAGTATTAGAAGTAGATGTTAAATAAGAGATGGAAAAAGAATAAAAATGTTAACTCCTGCACTCCTAGGAGGGGAATTGCGATCTAAGAGCAGAGTTACAAGAGGAGAAGACCCACGTTTCTCAGGACATGCAAAGTTGACTTGTGAGCAATGCTATGGCTGTTTGTGATGAATACGCTGATTTACACTCTGCTGTCCTTCTGCACAAACTTTCCCACGTGAGCATCTCAAGTGGAGCAGACAGGTGTGACCCTTTGTGTCACAGAATAAAGCAGCCGTGAAGGTTTGCCACTGCTTTCCCCAGAACAAGGCTCTCAGGGCTTTTCTTTCTTTGTTTCTTTTCCTGGTTTTCAATACAGGTTTCTGAGCTTCCTGGCTGGGTGACTGAAAGCACAGGGACAGCGCTGATCCCTCTGGGGCAGCAGCATTCAGCATGGGATGTCCTTGTCCCTGCTTGCAGCTGGTCTGTGTTGAGAACGAATTCACCTGAACCTGTTGACAGTTTTGTAGCACATTTACGACATTGCACATCTTCAGGAAAAGTGCTCTAAAAGGTATAAAAGCAGCCTCCTCCCCCTATGGGGGATTAATTCTGGAAACTAAAGGTGGACGCTTAATGACAGCGCTGACACTGCCAGGTGTTTCAGACGCATTAAGCTAATGTGCTTATTCCACAAGCCCAAAGTGCCTCATCTACCCACCTTCATCCCATGGCAACTTCTAAAGCACAAGGAGGCATTAGCAAATCTACAGCTGAGTAAAACCCAGGGTAAAGGAATAATAGAGCAAAAGTCATATTAAAAGTCATAAATAAGGTGACTGCTTGTCACCAGATACAGATCTGGCCAGCTCTGCTCCACCAGATACATTCATTTTGTCTGTGTTCAGTACCTGCACTGTGTTGAGCTACAAACTGTGCACAGATCAACCATGCTGAAGCACAGTGTCAGTAAGGGACCTTCCCACACTCATTTGGGTACCTCAGCAGGCCCAGGACTAACGTATTTCTGTCCCTCTGCCCTCACCAGGTGTTATTCTTGGGGGCAAATTGAGTTGCAAAAGCACGAGAGCAATGAAAAGTCGACAGGTTTATCAGCTGCACCAAGTGGTATCAGCAGTACGGAGCCAAAGGAGAGGGGGGGGTGTATCTCCTGGGATCTTCAGGAGGTATCTTCAGCTGTGGTGATTTCTCCTCTTTTTGGAAAGTACATAATAACCCCCAAAACACAGGTGATTTCTTGTCTCACCTGCTCACAGATGATTCCCTGTCTGCTTTTTCTCTCGGTGGTATCTACTTGATTTTTCCTGATGCTTGCATGCTGCGCTCGGTAACGAGTCTAGATATGAACACATCACCTTCCTTCCTCCCATCAGCTCTGTTCCCATTGACGTCTCCTCTGTCTTCCCTCCACACTCTTCCCCCTATTTCCTCTCTCCTCACACAGAGACGAACAAACTGGCCTCTCCACCTTGTTTTCTGCTGCTCTCACAACCACTCCGTGTAGTACACCTTTGCCACAGCTGGCCAAGACGCCTGTAGACATGGTGGCAAAGAAGTTGACAGTACACGAGCTCAGCTTTAACTCTCCACCTCAGCATGGCTGTCTGTGGCTGGCTGTGGATAAGTATTGACGCGTAAGTCACGTCAGTGGTAACGGGTCAATGTTCTAGCAAGCGATGCCCTTTGCCCCCATGCAGTGAGTGCCTGGTGTTCTGATCATCTGCACTTTCTGGAAACAGCTCTGTTGCAACTCCATCTCTCTTCGGATGGAAGCTAATACAGGGCAATCTCCAGTACCAGGGCAGTATTTGCAAGTCAATGAAAAGCCCGTCCACAATGTCAAGTTTTATCAGTGCTACCAAAAATATGAAAGACAGAGAATGAGAGTCAAGAGCAAGATCAGAAAACCCAGGTTGCTTTCCCTAGGACTGCTTCCTTGGTGTCCAGAAAAAAACATCATTGCTGGGCAAATGTTGCTGCAACTGCTTCCTGCTGGAGGAGGAAGGTGTTGGTTACGGCTGCTTTCTCTGTTAGTGGGTGGGAGGGCAGTTTCAGAGAAGACCATCGGGACTGTTACCTCTCTTCATTTCCCAGGAGATCCTAAGCCCTTCAGATAATTTTCCACAGAAAGTGGAAGATCCCCTGCGCTAAATCATCCGGGAAAGGAGGAGTGATAAAAAGGCAGTTTGAAGTTAGCAAAGGAGTGTTAAAAATCAGGCAGCTCCTCAAATCCGTGTGCATTCTGTGCTGTTTGAGGCCTGTGAGACCGTACGGATAATACCTGAGCACAGGGAATATCCTCCAGAAATACCCTGTCTCGGTGCACCGCTTTCTTTGCAGCCGTCCCCTGCGCTGCCTTGTCTCTTGCGACCTCAGCTGGCACTGTGGGAGCCTTCTACCAGCTACAAGCCTTGAAACGGGGGCACGGGGAAGGTGGTGTTTCCTACTTCCAGCAGGAATCGGAGCTCCAGCATGCCTGAGCTACATCCCCTTCCCCTCAGAAGCAGCTTCTGTGGACCCTCCACTGCCCAGGTCAGAGCCGAAGCTCTGCCTGCAAACTCACAGGGCTAAAAGCACGTTCAGACGTCACCTCCGACAGCCAGCACTAAGCCAGCTGTTCCTCCGTGGCCGACAAGCAGTGCTCTCAGCAGCCCTGTGCAGGCGGGCAAGGAGGTAGCACCCCACTTGGTGTTTATATGTTGGGGGCAATCGGTCCAGATCCAACAGCCCAGGAGAGGCAGGGCTGCCACAGCTCCGTGCCCCCGGGTCCAACTGGGAGCAAGGCTGAGCGTGTATTCCCAGTGGGCAGACATACACAGAACACACATACACAGATATGCATATAAAAATATATAAACCAGACCCCACGGTCTCTCTGGCAGTGGCTAGGACTCCCCTTGTCCCTCCGACAGCCAGCGTCTCCCGTGGGCTCACCCTTAGAGACTCACACATACCCCTGGCTCAAAGGCAACTTCACCCACTTGCCAGCTTGATCTGCACTAGAACTCACTCGCCCACTCACACTCGCTCCAGCTGCTGCCTCCACAGGCACGTGGGCTCCCGTGACCCCTGGTCCCACTCCGGTTGCTGGCACTTACGTCCGCTCACTCCGTTCTCGCCCATCGCTGCCACCACAGACGCACAGGGCCTGCAACCAGTGCTGACGGGGCACAGGGCACGGCCAGACCAACACAGGGCACGGCCAGTGCGCTAACAGGGAAACTATTTAGATGAGACCAGCCCTTTTTATCCCCTTAAACCTCTATTTTCCCACACTTGTTTCTCCCCGAAATGACCTACATCCCCTCCATTTCCCTGCCTTTGGTTCCTCCCCTGGACATCCCATAAAGTAACTCCCCTCAGTCCAAAAGATGCTGTGGCATTGACTCATCCCGATGGATTTCACGCCTGGACAACGGGGCTGACGGCTCTCCTGGGGCAGCACTGACGGGGCCCAGGACAGGGTGTCCCTTCCGCCGAGCCCTTACCTTGGCTTCCCTGCCCGCCATTCTGCCCCCGTGCTCCTCTGGGCTTGTGGAGATGGAGCTTTGGCGTGCTGGTGGCTCCTGGCAGGGGCAGGGCAGGGCAGGGCAGGGGCAGGGCAGGGGCAGGGGCAGGGGCAGGGTATAGTACGGACCCCTCCGCCCTGTCCCCCTGCGCTCCCTTGCGGGCGTGCAATAAAAAATGTCACCCCCCCCACCTCACAGTGCCCCGGAACAGCACACTGCAACCCCCAAACCCAAAATACCCACCCTCCCCGCGAGCAAAGCGCTGCCTGCAGCTCCGGAGCACGGACAGCCCGCTGCCCGCGCGCTGCCCGCCCGCGCTGCCAGGGCGCCCCCTGCCGGCCGCGCCGAGGTGGGGACGGGGAGGCACTGGTGGGCGTTTGTCACGGCTCTGCCGTGTGCGCCCACGCCGAGCTCGGGGGAAAGCAGAGCCGAGGCCCCAGAGAGGTGCCCGGCTCCCAGGGCGAGTTAACCCCTCCTGGCGCGGAGGTGTCACAGGACGGCGGTGGTGGGATATTAAAAATTACGGGTTTTTTCTTTCTTTCTTTTTTTTCCCATTGATTCATAGACTCATAGAATCTTTAAAGTTGGAAAAGACCCCTAGGATCATCTAGTCCAGCCGTCAGCCCAACACCACCATGCCTACTATACCATGTCCCAAAGTGCCACATCTGCACGTTTTTTGAACACCCCCAGGGATGGGGACTCCACCACTTCCCTGGGCAGCCTGTTCCAATACTTGACAACCCCCTCCGTGAAGAATTTTTTCCCAATATCCAATCTAAACCTCCCCTGGTGCAACTTGAGGCCATTGCCTCTCGTCCTACCACTTGTTACTTGGGAGAAGAGACCAACACCCACCTCGCTACACCCTCCTCTCAGGCAGTTGTAGAGGGCGATAAGGTCTCCCCTCAGCCTCCTCTTCTCCAGGCTAAACAACCCCAGGTCCCTCAGCCGCTCCTCATCAGACTTGTGCTCCAGACCCTTCCCCAGCTTCGTTGCCCTTCTCTGGACACGCTCCAGCACCTCAATGTCCTTCTTGTAGTGAGGGGCCCAAAACTGAACACAAATTATTAGTTAATTATCAGTCAGCGCCACCCTCCTGCCATGATTCTGGCTGAGATTTGAGCACCGTTCTCTTACGACCAAGTTTTCCAAGATGTTAAATATAAAAGACGGCCATACGGCAGGACCAACCTTCCACCCTGCAGCAGGGCAAGGAGGGCGCTTAGCAAATCCCTCCCTGGCTCCAGCTGCAATTTTAGGTACTGTTTAAGCCTCTGAAAATCCCAGCATTAATGTAATGGTGGAGATTGTATCTCTGGCTTCTGTCAATTCAAACAGGCATCTAAGACAGGTCCCCAAAATGCAAATCTATTAATGGTGTTAATTTAATGAAACCCGCAGCAGATGCAAAAGCTGTCACCTGATTAAATCACTGTCAAATTAGTGCTGTAATCTGTAGAAATAAATGGGATTGCAGCCTTGGTGGAACATGCATTTGGAAAGCGTACTTAGCAAATTTAGCTGTGGCAATGCCACCTGCGGCATGTCCAGGCTCCCATAAATGATTTGCTGCAAGGTATAGCCAAATGTACTTCTGCCGTAGCTCCAGCCATATCAGTACAGCTACAACAGGAATAGACTGAAACCTTAGTTTCTAGTCCCATTGGCAAAAAATCAAACAAAACCAAAAAAATATCCACAAGCAAAAGCTTCTCTTTATTTTCAAAGAAGCTCTGTTCGCCAGGCAACGGTCACTTCACCAGCCCCAAGTGCCTGCCCCATCCTCACTGCCGCAATTCCCAAGGAGCTCACCAGTAGCGATCCACACGCTTTCTGCGAAGCATCCCGCGGTGTTGAAGCTCTGACCAGTATCTTCTGTTCCATGAGACGGTGTTCCTCTTGTGCTGTGATGGGAAGCTGGAGGTCGACCAGAGTCCTGTTTAACAGTGCCCCTGTTTGAGAGGAGCAGGCTCAGGCAGTGGCTCTGCCAGGTACCCTCTCTCCCTTGCAGTGATTTTTTACAATGAGGAAGAAATGTTTTACACTGAGGGTGGTGAAGCACTGGCACAGGCTGCCCAGAGAGGTGGTGGAGGCCCCATCCCTGGAAACATTCCAGGTCAGGTTGGACGGGGCTCTGAGCAACCTGATGTGGTTAAAGATGTCCCTGCTCACTGCAGGGGGGCTGGACTGGATGGCCTCTAAGGGTCCCTTCCAACCCAAAGCATTCTGTGATTCTATGACTGAGGTTCAGCGCTGCCCAGCTTGAACCCAATGTATCTGATGAGCTAAGGCAGCCGGACAAGCAACTACAGTATGTGGGGGCATCCTTTATATCTGAGGGTGTGATGTGACCCACCTGTCCTTTAACTTCTTATAGATCTCTGAAGGACAAGGACTGCTTTGTAAAGGCAAGCTTTCTATATGGCTTCTGTGTATTGCCAAATAGAAAAAATGGTCATACCCTGGTAAAGGCTATTGCAACATTCTCCTGCGTGCCCCTTGTTCATGCTCCACGTTGCCATGTGCCTGTTCTGCAAGCCTGGGGATGGCTAGCAAAAGCCCCGCTGCTGGCTGCCACAGAGGTGCATGAATGCACCAGAACCGTGTAATACATCTAAGCGTTAGGAAAAAAAAATACGGAACATGTTATGGAACAGGTTACATCTTGTAACAAGTTAACATACTTTTCAATGGAAAACGGTGATGCCCGCATTACTGTGAGCCACGATTTTCCTTGTTTTGAAAAGCTCAGTAACAACTACTTCTTTTTCCCATCACTGCATTTTTCCTGTGATGAAAAATGGTGATTTTTATAGGGTATCTAGGAGGACTTGTGATCTATCAGCCCTCCAGAGGTACAACCACCACTACACGCTGTATTTATAAGATTTGAAGGGGGGAAAAAAGTAATAATCTCAGTGTGGGTTATGCCTGTGCAAAATGGGAGGGGTGGAGTAGGGTGAAGACCACAGGGAGCGAAGAGCGGGTGGGTGTGAGGACTGCACATCCTCTTGGACGTGGGTGCTTCGCTCTGCTGTAGTCCAGATGCTCATAAATCTCCCAACCTGGTGAAGCAAGACGTGCCTTGAAGCAAGATGCCGCTTAATATGAGATTGCTGCCACGTAAGTAAAGTTGGCAGGACATACCCACGTCATGTTTTTGGAGACCTTAGTTCCCAGCTGAACTCATCCATAGATGAACTAAGAAATGACGGTGAAGTGAATAATGGTTTTCACAGTGTAGCTACAGCTACCCTGCTCTGAGAGTCTTGGTCCCACTGCAGCCATTTCACATGGGACAAAAAATGAAATTAGGCTGAATGCAGATTAATGCCCTTTTTCTTCATTTATGTCACTTTTGGCTATCATTGAGATAGCTTTGGCTATCTCAATTTTATTTAGCACACCATGAAGACCTTTTGGTATAAGACTTTTCCTATCCAGTTTGAGAGCTTTGCTGGGACACCAGTTATGTACACAAGGACAGCTGTACCTTAACAGCCTAACCTTGAACACAGCTCCTCTTGGCAACACGCAGACGTGCGGCTTTCCCTGTCCATCCCTGGGGGTCTGTCTGGGGGTCAGCGGCATCCTTGGGCATCCCTCTTTGAAAATGCTGAGCCCTAAAAAAACTCATCACTTCCAAGTTCTATTTTTCTAGCTTGTAGCCTCTCTTCTGAAGTGGGGGGGAAAATGAAAGAAGAAGAAAAGAGTGATTCAGGTTTTGGCAGCTCTCCTCTCAGAGAAGAACATTCCACACTTGCACATGAAAGGGATTTTTTAGCAAACCAGAGCAAAGAGTCAAAACAACAAACACAAACAATGACAAAAAAAATCGCCACACTCAGTAGTTTTTCTGACTGCTGCTAGTGGCTTAGTGAGAGGTTGGTTCATTGCCTAATCTTGAGCTCAGAAAAAGACAGTTCGTCTTTAAGTTTACAGTGTTATTGGCCCAACTACAGAGGGTAAGATTTCCCTTAAGCCTTTGCCCAAGGCCTAATGATGACTCCAAAAATAACAACCCGCCTTGAGGTTGGAAATTTTGGTTCAGAGAGATTTTGTTCATGTTCCGTAAACGATACACAAATATTCATCCGAGTGGATGGAAAACGCTTAAAAGCTACATAACGTAGTGAACGAGACCAAGCCCGAGATGGAAATAATTTACTTAATTCTTTGCAGCACTGCTGTCACTTCCAGCCATCTGTTAGCTGGGACGCTGCTGATAATCTATGAAGCAGCTTGGGAGATGAAACCTTCCGAAAGCAGAGATCACAAAGAGTTCACTTATTTCTCCGCAGTAGAAAAGGAAGTGGGTGGGGAAAAGGGATGGAAGGATGAAACACACAGCTCGTACTCTTCTGGCTTCGGGATGAAAGCTCTGCTCTAAAAAAAACCCCTGGTAATTTCATACTTCCTTAATGAGAAATGGTGTCAAAGATGTGGAGCGCGCAGCAGTCGGAGGTGTTCTGTGAGCCCGATTATCTTCATTACATGGCAGATTGTAATTTTAATCCAAGAGGTCTTCTCTAGGCCTGTGGATTTGCCGAGTAGCCTGGTTGGGATGCTGAGAATCCTGGTTTTTAACAGTGGCTAACAGAACAGTGCAAGAAAAGCAGCAGAAACGGATTTCCCATTCATTTTGGGAGTTACTTGCCCCTGCGATTTGGTCATGTACCGAGGTACTCGGTCTCAGTGAGACCCATAGCAGTGTTGCCTTTTGTCCTTCAATTTTGGGGGTTTCATATCATTAATTATCTCTCTGACTAAAAGAGGGGCATCAAATGTCCTTTATACTCTTTGCTGCCTGGTCAATCTCTGTAGCATTTCAGGTATGCAAAAAGGACATTTTTATGTTGTATGTACTGTGGATGTGAAAGAATGTCTAAACCCAGTATTCAAACCATGGAAAAATTATGAAGTCAGTAAATACAGAACAGGAACTGAGAAAAATTTATGTTAGGCTGTTCCTCTGAACTGTAACTTGAAAAAGAACCTGAAAGGTTTTAACTTACCTCTAAGGTAGTACATTTTTTGTAACACCTTTAGCTTTAGTGCTGCAATTGTTAGCATAACAAATATAAATAATAATATAAATACAGCAAGTATTTCAAGTTCCCACCTCTTTTTATTAATGACACGGAAACCCACTTGAAATCTATCTAATCAAATGCTCACAAGCAGTCACATCCCACGGGCAGCTGAGACGGGCGTGATGAAAACGGAAACCACATTTGTTACCGCTGATCCAACTTCAGCTCTGCTCCTGCCAGCTGAACCGCACGCTGCCACGTCGTTCTGTTGGAGCCCCGTTGACCACCACGATTCCCCCTGGGCTGAGGGGTCCGGCCAGGCAGAACAGCTCGCAGACAAGCCTGGGATTCCTTCGGGAAAACACGCACCGAGGGGTTGCTGCAGTCATGCTCCGGTAAGGAAACAAACAGTCAGATGCTGCTGGAGATTTATACTGCAAAGCAAATGAAAAGCCCCTGTGCATTTATCGCCCAGCGGCAGGACATCCCACTGATAGCAATTTCACTGTTTGCCTGAGATGTGAAACGGGGGGTAAGGCTCCCCCTTCCCTGTCCCTACCCACGCAGTACTGCTTTTCTCAGCCTAACTTTTTTTTTTTTTTTTGGTTTGCACATTTGTGTGTAAAGTGAAACAAGCTTTACAAGGCCAAAGAGTAACACAGGAATACGGACAGGCGATGTTTTTGACTTTTAGGTATGGTAGCTCTGGGAAAGCTAGAGCAATAGAAAAGTACAGCAGAAACAAGCGTGTCACAGCATCTGTGCTCCGTGCCTGGGCTGCAATACTCAGCATGCTGGTCACTGTTTCCTCTAGGAAATGTCCTGTCTTTGAGTGATTCAGACGAGCACAGCCCAAGGCAGGAACAGTCGTGGGGGCAGGGACAACTGCCGGCCCTTCGCTGAAGTTGTTTTGGCGCGTGAAGTATGCTCAGGAGGTTGAGAGCATTATCTGCTCCGTAACGCCAGCTTTCAAAGCAATTTTAATCAGTTTTCTTATACACAATGACTCCCTCAAGTTCTGATTAAGTTTTGATCAAAGCAACACCAACTGCCTTTAATCAAAAACAGAGCCATTTTAGTATTTTAGCATAGTATTTTAACTTCGCTGCATTTACTGCTTACAGAAAGTTCACCAAGTCCATTTCATCTGAGGAAACAAGCAGCTGCGACCTTCCTGTATCTCACTCCAAGATCAACATCCCTACATGTTATTCTGCCAAGAACCAGGAGAGGGTGCTGTTAAATTTGGCTATCATTTCATTTATCCGGCGAGCAACCACATTCTGTAAAACTCCTCTCCCTATTTCTTCCCCCACCATCCCAAGCCCCTTAGTGTCGGGTGCCTTTTAACTCCTGACTGAAATGGATTTGCCACAGCGATCAGCCAAGATAACAGCACTGATGAAAAGCATCTTTCACATAATTAGTAAAGCTCCTAAACGGGAGCGATCAGAAGTCATGCAAGCGGCCGCTGAGCGCTCGTATGGCAGCACAGTGAAGTTACACAGATCCTTTGGGTAAAAAAGTTAGCTTGCTTTTAACTGTGGCTCTGCCAAAAGAGCCCTTGAAGCCCTTGGACATGAGCTGTGTTGGATTTAAAACAAGAGGGACTGCCTCTGGGACAGGGAAACGAACACTATCACATAAACAATTGGTCTGGTGTGTTGGGGGGCAGACATTTGGCAAAACTGGGTGACTTTGTAAGGCTTGCTGCTCTGTTTCAGGATGAAAAAAAACTATAAACAAACAATTTATAAAAGGGGGAATATATCCCTTTTCAGCTTTGAGCCACAGTCATAGACTCACAGAACGATTTGGGACCTCTTTCTGCATCATAGACCGAATTAGTTTTTAACCAAGATGCAAATGCTACCCACTTAAAATCAATCTGAATCATCATTAAAAATATAAGCACGTTCCGAACTGTTATCCAAACCTGAATATTCAAACCTTTTTCTCTCCCTCCCCATGGTTTTTCAAACCCTCCTTCTCCACATCAATGGGTTAGCAACTTGAAGCAAGCACGATGGAAGAAATGCAACAGGAACAAAAAAATGGGAGGAGATGAAGAAGGTAAAAGAAGCATCCTCTGTTGTTCAAGTGACTTTCTGCAATTTGTTCAGACGACGGCTCACTCAGAAGTGAAACCCACGGTGTCATCCCATCTTCCGATTTTCCAGGAGAAAAACATACTATGACAGAATGTAAGTAACTGTGTTAACAGGGACTGAAAGCAGAAAATGGGATAACTTTGGGGTATGAAGTGATCTTGGCCCAAACTGAGTTTGAAACATAAAACAACTGTCAGCACACGGATTTGGTGTATTTGTAAACTATTTTAATTTTTAGCTGAGAAACACACAATAGGGTAGAGTTTAAGGCATGCAGTCAGGCATGAAACATCTCTTGCTTGCTTTTTGTGCTCATACCTTCAGTGTAAGTTCTATGAAAAGGAGTAGATCCTATCTTTAATCTCTACGTAAAGCAACTCTGAGTACCCACTTAGAGCCTGAGGTTCGATGCAATGCTTACAGTTGTTCTTGGAATGCAGGATTTACTTATAGGGACACTCAGTTCTTTTTCTGTCTGTGCGATTTGTTCTATGCCACATAGAGAAAATGTCATATATTCCACAAAGTAAGTTTGATCAGTGATAATATCAACAGAAGCAAAATAACCTTCTCCACATATATACATGCTGCAATTACAGACATCTGCTTGCATGGTTTTACTTTGATTGCTCTTTTACTGGAAAATACAGATAATCTAATGGATAGGAAAAAAACTTTGATTTCCGCACCTTGCAAGTCTAGTTGTTGGGTTTCCTCTAAAAACACAAACCAAAACCAGACACAAATAAGACAGCCAATGGGGCAATGAACTTTTTACTGCTGAGGCAAAGAGCAATTCAAAGATTAAGAATTTTGTGGATTTAGGTACATTATCTTAGAAACATCATCGGTATTGAAATAAACATCACAGGCATTGAGATGCTGCTAAAAAATACATTTCCATTTGAGCAACTTTTGGTTGGTAGTAGTGTAAAGCACCTTTGTGTCTACTCCTATGGGGCATTTGCTCTTAACAAGCAAATAATACAGTACCTGATAGGGGGCATATTGCCAAGGAAAATGTTGTTTATAAGCAGCTACAAACAAGTATTTTCTCTCTTTAATGCCCTACCATTGTCCATACAGCTTCTGGTTTTATTTTTTATTATTATTTTAAAACATGATAGTCAAAGACTCTTCTCCCTTACTTATGCATTTTTAAAATCAATATGATTAAAAATGAATCTACTGTGCATCCATGTGATGAATGTGGTAAGAGCTCATTCTGCATTTTCCCCAAGAAGGTCCCCATCCTGCATTGTTCCGTATCACTAAGGCTTCTGCTGCAATAACTGGGAAGAGACAAATCCCAACTCCTAAAAGTGTTTAAGCAGCCCACTGCCAAGGACTTCAATGGTATCAGAAGTTCCATCCTCTGCTGTGGCAGGCATTAAGAGTTTGTTATTACAGTGAATTTTCAAAAGATATAATCCTGAGATTACAAATAGTTGGCAAGTCCAGAACTGGATGGTCCCATTTCCTAGGCCCCATCACAGCAAAAGGATTCATGCATGTGCTTACTTCGTTCCTATTCAGCGAAACACTGAAATACAACTTAAGCAAGAGGACAAATACCGCTGAAAGTGCCTGAAGCAAGATTGTGACTTCACTATTAAATCTGTTGAGAGCATAAAAGGAAAATGAACTCAGTGCATAAGAATTACATCTTACAACACGCGTACAGAGGCACTGTCCTCTTCTTTGATTTCCTAAAAATGAACAGGCCATTTAGCTCTCGGGGGAAGAATCAGAACTCCCATTCCTGCTCTTACATCTAACTAGAGAAGAGCCCATGGAAACAATTTTCTTCACACACTACCTGCAAGAGTGGCTCAGAGTTAAAAGAAATAATCAAGTCTACCAAGTGAGTTTGCATCCTCAAAAATTACAATCTAGACTTAGTTTTAAAACGTTGATAGCGACAGTAATGTATAAAACATATCTGGCCTTTCCGACAAACAAGAACTATAAAACAATCAAAAGCGAACTGTGCATTTAGATTAGCCAGCACATAAACAAAAGTTCAAGAAAAGCAGTGCAAAAACTAAATAATGAGAGAATGTGAAACAGCTAGACTACACACTGCGAAGCTTGTAAATAGAGCATGTAGCTAATACGCTTTCCAAACTTAAAGCTGCAATTTAGTAACACTGCAGTGAATTAATTAAAAAATACATGAACACATGAAAAACTCTATGCCAAAATGTGCTTTTCAGCTCTGACACGGTCCCAGGACGATATGGAAGGCTCATTGGGAGCGTCTTCCCTTACCACCCTGACATTTCATCTTTGACTGCTCTGAGCAGAAATAAATTCTCCTTCCTCTCAAGCTTGATGTGAGAATGGTTAAACCACAATGTCAACCCCCTGTTCCATTGCAGCTATCCAAAGTTACGACAAGGAAACCCTGAAACCCTTCTCTGGGGCAAACAAAATCAGGCAGGGTGATTTCAGTAGAAAGATTTTAGTAAAACAAAGCCAGACTTTGTTGGTTGGTCCTTTGCCAAAGTATTCTTGTTGCACAGAGCAGGATTGCTCAGGAGACCTAGGAGAGACCAGATGCTTCCCAATACCGGCATCTGACACTGATGTTATGCTGACATGCAGGACATACCCCTGTCAAACTTTGCTGAAATCAGTGTGCCTTTGCTGAAAGCAGTGTGCCCAGAATGGGATATTAACTGTCAGGTTTCCTAATGGTTGTTACAAGTTCTTCAGAGATTCTCTCTATCTCAGACCTTTTGTTCCCAAAGGGAATAAAGGTTATTCCATCCTCTGAAGAAGGTGATTGTCTACTGCAAAAAGATGGGGGAAATGTAAGAAATACAGAAATTAAAATCATTAAGAGATAAGTGTTTTGATTCAACAATAAAGGCAAAGCAAAACAGATATCACCTTGAAAGAACAAAGTTACATAGGAAGGGATTGGATTCTATTGAGCTAAACCCTGAAAGATGCTGTCCCTTCATGATTAAGTTTGCTATGAATGACTCATCCACAAAGTAACATGAAATGTACTCCTCAATAGCTTCCCCCAGCAATTCAGGATGTAAAAGCCGGTCACAAATAAAAATTACAAGGCAGAAATAAAAAAAAACAACCACCCTCTTTCCCATTTCTCATCATCATGATGCCTCACAAAAGAAAATACAAAAATTGAAAGCATGTTAATTTGTGAAATATGAAATGCAATTCATGCTCTGGAGGAATACCTCAGCCTTTTAGCTAGGAAACAGTCTTTCCATGGGTGCTTGGTTATTAGCTATCATGCAAAAACAGTTAGTTGTTCAAGCAATTAAGAAGGTAAGTATCTCCTAAAAAGGTTTTGAGCTTTTCAAGCCCTAAATGCAACTGCTATAAACCTAGACTGTTCCTGAGTGTAATTTAGTTATTGTATTGCCTCTCCTGAAGAGATTCATTGTATCATGTGTTGTAAATTCTTGATGCTCTTTTAGCTGCAGTCTGAGCCTCTGGTGGAGTCTCCTCTTGCTCCTCAGACTTCTTATGATTTAGGAATATGTCTGACTTTAAGAAGCGGCTGTAGCTGTCATATTTCATGAGATTGAATATCTGGTAGGAAAGAAAAAAACCACAAAACCAATGACCTAAGTAAAACTAAATTTTAAATGAGAAGGACAGTATATGAATTCTAATGTATTTTTGCTCTGTTAGTACTAAAGCAATACTAAAAAGCATGACATTAAAACACACTTCAAACTCTCAAAAGGGGCTGCATGTAGCAAACGATATTGTAGGTTCCACGGTCACTGTTTTGCAATGATGTCCATATTAGTTTAAGAATCAGATTATGGTTTTCACGATAGCCAACTCTGAAAACCTAATACTGAAAAGTGGGAGGTCACATGCCATGGTCACTAGGTAGGATTTTACAGCTGATGATCAGATAACTGCACGTGTGGACAAGCCAGGACATTACATGGTCCCCTCCCACAGCAGCCTCAGCTCTGCAGAGCCACCAGGAGCAAAACCTAGCGAGGGTCTCCTCCTGTAGGGTAGTAGGAAGATATTCAGAGGGATGAAGCAGAGCTGAAGAAAAAGAGGTCCCTTTTAGGCACCCTTCTGACTGCATTCACTCTTGAACATCACAGAATAGCTCATTACACATGCAGAGCACTGGACAATTAAGAAAAGCCTGTAAATAATTTACACAAATACTGAAACTGCAAACCAAATCTAGACTGAAACAACTGATTTAACCAATGTTTCTTAAACTTACGCCAATCCTCCTATCCTTTTAGATTACTATGCAACCAAATGCCAAGACGGGTCTCAGGCCATATCAGAAATGTTGCAGGTACCTGCCACAAAAAGCTGATCTGGTACAGATGGATTCAACTTGTGCCATCAGGCTTTTCACTAGCCCAAGACTCGCCCTTATTCCCACCCTCCGTATACAGCCAGCATGGAAGCATGAAGTCAGCATTGAGCACAGCTTTTCTCTCCCAGGGCTGGAGATCAGGCTCATCCCTCAACACAACTGCTTTCTCTTCTATTTATACCCATTTCAGACAAAAAAGCTAGAATTCATTTGGCGTTTTCTGAAAACAAAAGGGCGAGGAGAGGAGCCTGGAATCTGTTCAGGTGTCAAGGTCAGGACTATATTTTCCTTGGTCTTGAAACAGAGGGGAAGGAAAAAAGTAAACCTCAAAACTATAATTGAGGCAAAACCAAAGCCTGCATCACCCTCTGCCTATTATTTCACTGGCGGAGCCTCTCTGAGTCATGCTTCATGACCGAGTACATTTTATGGTACTCGCAGTAACTAAACTTCCAAGAGGAATTTCTGGGTTCTGACCTGCATGTGTGGATAACTGGAGCTTTACCTTTACGGGCCTCATTTCTAACTGATAGTACAACTGGGTAATACAACGGTTTGTTAGGAGGGAAAAAAAAAAACAAAACTCAAACTGCTTTTTCATTTCACATCCTCAAAGATCCTGAACAGACACAGGCAAACACACAAAACTTGACTGTTCTTGTCTGTGTGTTTGCTGAAATACCCCCCTTGCAAATAAATTACATGAAGCATTTTACTAACCACTGTTTGTTTACATATTTAAATATTTAAGTTCATTTTTAAAACAGTGGAAATGTTGCTTTATAAGCTACATATTGGAAGACTAAAAATCCCAAAACACCCTCTTGATGTAGACCCAAATCAATGCAGTTAAACAAAGTCAAATTACATGTCCTGGTGTTGGCTAACTACAATATAATTAAATTTATCCAACTAGCTCAAGGGGAAAAAAAAAATGTAAGGAAGACATCGCCTGTTAAAATGTCGTAAGTCGGTGTTAAGAACTTAGACCCCTCTTGTTCCTGGTATCATTTAAAGCATCTCCCAGAGAGAAAGAGCACTGTAAGATCAAAAGCTTCTGGAGTCTGGTTAGCCAAATGCACAGAACAGATTTTATAATCACGTGCAAAAGAAAAATCACTCCTCTCATCGCCTCTGTGGAGTAGGAACATTTACCCATAAGTATTTTGAAATCTATAGATTTCTATGAACCACTCTAACACCACTTCATTCAGCATTAACAGCTGCCTCCAAGCTATTTGTTGAAGGCCACCCCCTGAGCACAGACCCACACCCCACAACTAGCCCCATTTAAATCAGTAGGTCTCTGGAGAACTGAAGTGCTGGTTACCAGTAATGTTGTAGACCAGACTGTGGCTTTCAAGCTCTGCCTTTTTATACTTCAGACACACAGTGCCAGCAGTAGTTAACACTGTTCTTTAGAGAACAAATGATACCACTCTTCACAACTTTATAAGGATAGAAAACTAGAGGAGATCATAACTCTTCCTGAACTATTATCTAACAGCAATAAATAGAAGCTTCAAGCAGTGGAAACCTGCAACAACCCATAAATGCTCTGCCTTTGGTTTTAAAAGTTCACAGACTTTCTTCCCACACTAGTGGGATTCCTCTACCACTGGTCTAGCACATTTCCAGTTCAGGTATTACTAATCCCTGGCTGTTCATGTGCATGCTCATTTGTAAAATGGCAAAACATTTTAACTCCAGTAGCCTCTCCAGCTTCACTCTCACAATCACTCACCCTGAACTGCAGTGCTTAGATTTACCAGAACATTTTCTTTCCCTTCCCCCAAGTCAGAAGTTCTTCCACGAAAAACTTTGCTTCTTCACATGGAAATTCAGTTTCAGACATTTCCACTGCTAATGACCTGGAACCTGCTTGAAAGACAGCAGAGCCTTTGCTCCTCAGACCACTTTGGTTGATCCAGCCAGTGCCCAACTAACGTATTCAGTACCTGATGTGATATGGGTTGAAAACACTATTTAAATCAGCGTGCTGTTTCTCCACAAGAGAAAAAAGCCAAATGGAAAATACAGGTAGTCCTGAGGATGGTACAGAAATTAAAAACAGTACAGACTGCAAGTGCTGGAAAGCCGCAGATAAGAATGACTCACTTCATAACTTATGCTTTAAAATAAGCTGAATATCAAGAAAATTTACCACCAAAAGACATGCCTGCAAAATGTCACCTAATTTCTACCAGACCTCCCAAGATCTATAGGAAAAGGCAAAGCAGATACCAACTCCTCTTTTGTGTGTTACAGAACAGGAGGTTTTTCAGGAAATTGCATTATATTTGTATCAATATAAATACCAAAATAAAAGCAAAGCGAAGAATCTTGAGCTCTCAAGGAAACCAGTGGCAACTACAGAAACAAACATCAGCAATGACTCAGCGCAAGTGAATACACAGGAAAACATAGGCACAAAGTTAGTCAGCTGGGTGATTCTCAAGCTACCGGCAGAGGAACCCAGGAGAAAACTTCATCCAATTTTCCAGGAAAGTCCTGAACTGGAATTAGCATGGTTGCGCTGAGTCTCTTAACTAATTTGCCCTAGTTAGATGGGGCCAAGAACCTGGGGTACGGGGCATCCAGCCCCAGAGCGGCTGCATTAATATCCCCAATACGGCAGCAACCCAGCTCTGTGCCTACCTGTTCACTCCATGCCATGGGTAGCAGTAGGCAGATTCCCAACTTTCCTACACTAGCTTGTGCTTAGAAAGCAGAGTCCATTAAGAGCAGATAAAAACTAAAGAAACTGTGTTCTTGAAGAAAACAACTTTACCTGGTCCTGGAGCTTCTGAAACATGAGAGGGTGAGGTGTCTCCAAAATGGTCTCATTCAAACGGGACTGCCCTTCAACATTGACTTGGGAAGAAGCTTTACTGGACAGGAAAGTCATGTAAATTTCTTTAGCTTTTTCTTGCATCTGCAAAAGGACATATTTATTTAAAGAATTATTTGCTGTGGGAATACTCTCTGTATTTGTTCATGTTTTATTGGAGACTGCTCTGGGTCACTTACTTTTTGAGGTTCACATCTTAAACCCAAACCATAGTCTGAATTAAAAAAGAAAACAAGTAACGAAACAAATATACATAGATTATCTTGTTTGTATATATTCATTTGTACTGGAGGAAAAACATCTCTGCAGGCCAACTCCTGCACTGACATTAGCGGAAGCTACCAGTATTCGGCACTTAGGTTAAACAGCAGATTGTGATGCTTGCATCTGAGAATCCAATGTAAAACTGCTCAGCATCACCAACTAGGCCTTGTCTTCGCTATTTAGAAGACTATTTTTACTAACAGATAACCAGCATGCGCAAGGAACCCGGAGGGAAAAAGCACTGTGGAAACTTACTGCAAGGCAAAACTAAGCAAAATTAGTGTATAAACCATGCTACTGGTAGATAACCTTGCCATACTACATGCTGTGTCATAACTACGTTTTTACCTCAGAGCAGTTCACGTGCAACACTGGCTACATGATTAAAAAAACCCAACAAGTATTTTTTTGGCTAATGGTAAAGATAAGAGTCTCAAGAGCCTCTGAAAGCTGATAAACAAGGGTAGGTGTGACTTGCATAAAGCAGTTTGTTAGCGTTTGCCCTGATTTCAGCAATCCTGTTTCACTGGTCTTCTCTTGATAAATCAGTAGCAGTGATAACATTTTGACCCTACCTAGCATCTTTAAGCTTCAAAGCAGTAAATGAGTGGCCACAATCCCCTGAAATTCAATGCAAGCTCCCCCTTGACCAGAAGGTTGGATATGAGAAAGCCAGCGGGGGAGAAGAGAGCCAAGCCAGGCACGAGGCAAGCCTCCCTGCTGCAATCTGAATTCTGCATGCTGAAAACAAGGCCCGCGCAGCAGCAGGCACTGTACGATCACAAGCCACGGGTACTTGTCCATGTTCCCCATTGTACATCTAATGAGCAACCGCATCTCCAGACCAGCACCAACTAAAGGGCTGTGTCTTTGATGGGAAGTGGGCTTGAAGAAGGAAGCATTTAAACCCTTGCCCACAAAGGAGTCACAGAATTTCTTTCATGTTTTACAGCTGAGAATCAACATTTGGGGATAATTAGAAGAAAAGCTACATGTGTTTGACAATTCACAAGGCCTAAAGAGTTAACTCTCTCACTGCTGAAGGGGACATACATTTTCCAGGAGTATTCCTTTTTAAAACAGATTATTCATCTGATGGGTAGAACATCATGTGCCAGGTGCATTAGGTCATGATGAAGTGTTTTTAACAATTTCCTATCTTTCCAGTTTCACGGATCGGGGAGGGCTGGGTCAGCCATGTCTGTTCTAAATGAGCAATTCATCCAATCTGTATTGGGTTTGCGTGGTAAGGTTTTGGGGGGGCAGGGAGGCAGGGGAGCGGGGGCTACAGGGGTGGCTTCTGTGAGAAGCTGCTAGAACCTTCCCCCATGTGCAATAGAGTCAATGCCAGCCAGCTCCAAGATGGACCCACTGCTGGCCCATCAGTGATGGTGGTAGCAGTTCTGGAATAACATATTTAGGAAGCGGCAGGGGGAAACCTGTGCATCTACGGCCGAAGAGAGGAGTGAGAACATGTGAGAGGAACAGCCCTGCAGACACCAAGGTCAGTGAAGAAGGAGGGGGAGGAGGTGCTCCAGGCACCAGAGCAGAGATTCCCCTGCAGCCCAGGGTGAAGACCATGGTGAGGCAGGCTGTCCCCCTGCAGCCCATAGAGGTTAACAGTGGAGCAGATATCCACCTGCAGCCTGTAGAGGACACCACATCAGAGCAGGTGGATGCTCAAAGGAGGCTGTGACCCTGTGGGAAGCCCCCACTGGAGCAGGCTCCTGGCAGGACCTGTGGACTCATGCAGAGAGGATCCCACGCTGGAGCAGGTTTGCTGGCAGGACTTGTGACCCCATGGGGTCACACGCTGGAGCAGTCTGCTCCTGAAGGACTGCACCCCGTGGAAGGGACCCACGCTGGAGCAGTTCGTGAAGAACTGCAGCCCGTGGGAAGGACTCACACTGGAGAAGTTCATGGAGGACTGTCTCCCCTGGGAAGGACCCCACGCTGGAGCAGGGGAAGCATGTGAGGAGTCCTCCCCCTGAGGAGGAAGGAGCGGCAGAGACAACGTGTGATGAACTGACTGCAACCCCCATGCCCTGTCCCCCTGTGCCGCTGGCGGGGAAGAGGGAGACAAAATCAGGAGTGAAGTTGAGCTGGGAAGAAGGGAGGGGTGGGGGAAAGGTGTTTTATTTCTCATTATCCTATTCTGATTTGACTGGTAATAAATTAAACTGATTTCCCTAAGTCGAGTCTGTTTTGCCCATGACAGTAATCAGTGAGTGATCTCTCTCTGTCCATATCTCGACCTGTGAGCTTTTTGTTGTATTTTCTCTCCCCTGTCAGCTGAGGAGGAAGGTGATAGAGCAGCTTTGGTGGGCACCTGGCATCCAGCCAGGGTCAACCCAGCACACAATCGATCAGAGGTGTGACTGCTTTAACTGGTAAAGTTAATACCCTAATGCAGACACAGTAAAGGTACCTTTAGCTATTATCACATGAGCAAGCATAAGTGATTGTACTGACTGTCAGTCCCACCTAAATAACTTTTGAACCTGCTGTCCAATTTCCACCATATTTAAGAGAAGGGCAAAGGACTGAGAAATAATTACCTTCCTACTGATTCAATGGAAAAGAGTGGCGAGAGAAAGGAAAGGGAGAGAAAAAGCAGCACATGCACCAAGGGAAAAGCTGCGGTATATGTTAAAAAGTTATGTACTCTACTTGAACTGCCAGCATGTATTTAGCTGCTGGCTAATCGATGCACACATAGCTCCACATCAGCCACAACACAAGGTGCTGCTTGCCCAAGGAACACAGGAGCAAGCTGGGCACAATAGAGCAAGAGCGGAAGAAGGCCTGAGGAGAAACATGAAACTGGAAGTACTGTGAGGAAGTTTAAAGAACATGGAGGGGAACAAGAGGATTGTGTGGGAGGTTGGTGAAATGGGGAGGATCTCTGGATTTTGTGGGGAAGAATGACAAAGAAAGGAAGTGAAAGAGCTGTGGTAGGGAGAGGGGGTCATTGGAGAGACGCAGGGGACCTGACTTTATCGTAATGGAGAAATATGGAAATGCACAGCTAAGCGTTACAGGTTCTGCTGCACATGGAACAACTGTTATGCTACGTCTATGCTTCAACAGTAGAGCATCAGTTTAACTACAATATTTTTTTTAAAAAGAAAGTACAGTTAAAGCTGCCAGTTTGTTTATACATCCCCCAAATAATATTCAGGGAGAGACAAATTCAAGTGGAGGAGACAGCGATGTTCCCTGTTGCGTGGGTGGCATTCTTTGTTCTGCATCAGCCTGAAACTAATGCCTCAGCACAGGGGACTCTACTCTGGAATTTAAACAACACTTAAACTGGGATCTTGTTCACAGGTGGTTATTAAAGGATTTCTGGCACTTTTCACTTACATCTGTGTGCTCGCCCCAGCATCCGTGCCAAATTCCCATTTGGAGTATGAAGCTCTGTCTACAGAAATCTCCCTCACTATTTCAAGTGGATACAATATTCTTTCCCACTTCCTTTCCTAAGGTCAAATTCAGGTCTCAAGCATGTGTCATTCCCAAATGAGGTGAATGGAAGTCCCACATGCTCATCAGAACAAGCTCCAGCAGTTAGCAGCTGTGCAGCATTACCCAGTCCTGCTTAACCATTGCTGCATTGGGAAGTGGCAGAAGAAACTCTTGAATAGGTATACTTTGTTCTGAAATTGTTCTCTACAAAACTTCTCAACATGGGTATTTTGGTGCACTTTAGCAAAGGCTGAAAAGATTCCCTGTTGTTTGAAGCATTTATTACAATCTGTAATTTATTTTTAAAGCTCAGCTGCAAGAGAAGAAACATTTAAACCTTGGGAAGTAGCACAACAGACATGTTGTTTATTTCAGTCACAAACACAACAGCTTATGACTAACTCCAATAAAATATTTAAAGTTAAATTTTACTCACTTATCCCCACCACTCCCATTTCAATAATTATATATGTGTCCTAAGATGAGGACAATATGGGTGGCAGCAGAGCTAACTGCTGCAAGTGGACTTGACCTAATTCCTTCCTCAATCTTTGCTAAAAATTACATTTCTATTTTAACTTCAATTTTAGAGGAATATCCTTTTTTCTAACTAGAGATGTGTCTTGAGCTGAGAGGAGGAGTTTGTGCTTTCCTGCTGCAAGAAGATAGGCTGAATCCAGTCCATCTAAAACCCACCTAGACCGGTAATGTAGTCTGCTTGCTGCCTAGCTCTGCAGATGCTGAAAACCTCCCCTGCTCCCTGAAACATGCATGCGTTTTGTATTAGCTCACCCAAACAGAAAAACAAACACAAACTCATCGAGCAGTCTGGTCTGAACTCCATTTCTGTCTTCTCCTGACTAAGTGTTCCTACCACTAGTCTAGAGCCAACACAACAATCAAGGGCCTGGCTTCTTCTTGCCAGCACTCCCTCTGGTCCCGTGATCTAGCAATCCTGTCTGCATAGTGGCTCACGTTCAAGAGGAAGGGGACAGACAAGATGTATCTGCGCAGCATCTTGCAAGATCTGCCTGTGTTGGCTTGATATAAGTCAGCTTCCAGGCAGAGCCCACGTGACTGTGGTTAGAGTAACGACTGAACCGAATTTAGTAAGTCTTGAGGAAAGGCCCAGGATATTTTCTTAGAATGGCACTAATGCAGTTAGTTTGCAACCAACAGAAAGCAGGAGCAGAGCGAGCCTGCACCTATCTGCAAAGACCAGAAAGGACACGAGGGAAGGACAGAACATTCACCAAGCCGACCACCCTAATGGTATACCAGCCTATACAAAACCAAACACTGCTCCAGGCTGACACAGAAGGGGTGACAATAACACTAGGCACAATGGATACTTAATCCACTGGCCAGGTGGTGACCTTCGTGCAAGTTTAAACCGGCCAAGAAAAACCCCACACTAACACTCTCATGTCAAGTAATGAAAAGTTTATCTTATTCTTTAAAAATAGGAAAAAAAAAAAATCCCATTCAATCTGGGTTAAATTGAAATCAGCTTCATCTGACCGAAAGTCTAAGTGTCTGTGTGCTAGTTTCTGTGGTAAACCAGTTTTAATGAGAAGCAGGTTATAAAACAAGTAAAAAGTTGTTTTTAGAATACTTTCCTCACATTAGATAGATACAAAGTGATTTCTGCAAGAGTCACTTTCAGAAGACAAATTCATGCTTCGTGCCATCATAAACACTGGATTTCTATTTTTAGTGCTTTTTGTAGCTTTGTAAATTATCTAAACAAAGCCACCCAGAAGCAGTAGCTATAAAAACTTATTGTAAGTCTGTATCATTCTAAAGCACATTTATTCTAGCCAGCTAGAAAAGCTTTGGCAGTACCTAGTACTCCAGATTGACCATACTGTGTAATGATTGGTACTCAATAATTAAGCTAAATGGAACCTAGTTAAGTCTCTGTCCATTCATTTGGCAATTCATTCAAGAAGTCACTAAGCTACTATCTCTACACATCAGTTTACCATTTCCCGTACTAGCACGTGCAATCCTAAAATAGCTAAAAAGATGGAAATTATTTAGCAAGGGAAAATACGATTATTATCCCACTGCAAAACGTGGGACCTTACAGAAGGATTTTCCACTTTCATTTCCATTTTAAAATGCAGTTTGATACCTGTCCAAGCGGTATCAAGAAAAGGCTACATACCTCTTGGCAAGGACACTGTATGATGTATGACGTACAAAGAAAAAATATCTGCCCTGTACAAAGCAAAGGGTTCTTCCTATTTGGTCATGGACTGTGACGCTGGCCTCTACTTCACCAGCTCAGAAAGCAAATGTTTTTAATGGAGTAGGGAGATCAAGAATACCTAGATCCCCAGCCCAGCACACCAAACATACCAGCCAAGATGCTGTATGGACATTTGGGGACAAAAGAGAGGAAATGCTTTGTCACAAACTGACAATAATGGGATCTGCAGCTTGTGCCAAAGCAGAGCCAGGTCAGCGGGACTGACAGCACCACGCTTGCCCAGGCAGGAGGTGGCTTCCAGTGCAACCCAGACAGGCTGCCCTTGAAACATTCCCTTACCAGTAAGGGGGGAGGAGGACTCCCGGCCTCACTCCAGCTACTGATACTGCTGCCATCATAGTGGCATCTAGCACAGTTCCCTCTTTTATCTCTTCTCATTTACTTTATTTCTCTTTCTGCCTTACATCTTACAGAAAAGTAGCCCAATTAGCTCTTCTTTTCTGAAAACTATCTGCATGTGTGGACCTTAATGAGGGAGGGAAGCAGCTAACTACACAAAGCTGAAATAGTGCTAAATACTACAAAGCCTGCAGTCAAATTGAACATTTTCCTCCTCTTGCAAAAATAATTATTTCTGTATTTTTTATGGGTTTATCAATACCAAAAAATATTCACAACTGAAACAAGAAACTTGTTTTGAGGGGAATGCTTTTTCAGTGCAAAACAGAGAATATTTACAGAAAGTAAAGTCCCCTCGCAAAAATATGACTTGCTGAATATCCAGGGATTTTTTTTTTGTTGTTGAAAATCTGCTGGGAAACAGTTTCAGCTGACAATGTTTGACTGACCTTAAGAGAGGAATCCTGCAGTCCGGATGCAGCTCTCTTACACCTGCACCTTATAATGCCCCTAGTAGCCCAGTTCCCCCACCTGATTTCTATTCCCTGGTGTTTCTGATGTTACTCAAAGCACGTATGGTCCCATTTGAAGCAGGTTTAAGTGGCATTTTCCCAGCCTCACTTCCTCATGGTATTCTGCTTACTTTGGCCAGAAGAGTGCAAAAGGGGCTGTACATTTGCACCCTTTGCCTTCTAAAATGCTCCTTTTGGCAACAAGAGCTGCACACATGTGAAAAGCGTAAAGGCGGGATTTCAAAAAAAGGGCTTATGGGATTTAGGAGTCTGACTCTCAAGGGTGGTGATGCTCAATTGGGGTTTTGAAACTACTTCATTTCATGCTCGCAGAATCCTCGTCTCAAAGATCAAATGAATTTGGAATTTTTCAAAAAAAAAAAAAAATCACAAAAACTTTTTCAGAAACAAGCAAACAAAACACGGTACATATTTTAGGCCTGACTCTATAGGCTTCAAAGCCTAAATGTGAAAGTGGATCCTGTGTTCCTGGGGGATCTGAATGCAGACCAAGATCCAAGCAGTAGAAAAAACTTACTGGAGGTGGCTGGTTGAAAAATTTCCAATAGAATATTTTCTACTAGAAAAATATAGCTTTCATTAAAATGAAAATGCTCTGCAGGTATATATCAACTTGAATAAATATTGAAACAAAAAAAGACTAAATGGACCCTCAATTTCTTTTGTTTTGTAACTTGTAATTTGACAAGGCAAAACTTTTCATTTTGGTATTGTAAAACATTTTGCTTGCGCTGTTTGTTATTTTTATGTTCCACTAAAATATTATAATGGTGTATATTTCCATGTAATAGCCCCTATGCTCTAAAAAAAGTCCTGAATGAAACGTTTTCATATTTTCAAGCAAGATAATGCAACATCACTGAATTAAACCTTTTGGTACTCCCAAGGAACAACAAGAAGTTCAGAGTTTTCAAAACATGGGAAACTTGACAATTTCAGCATTTTGTTTTGATTTGAAATAGCATCAGCTCTGTTTCCAAACAATTCCACCACCGTGATTTCAGTGCAATTTCTTCAAATATATTTATTTGCACTCACATGAAGCATGTTATGCAACAGAAACATTATAGCTCCAGCTCTGCTACAGAAACTTTGTTGACGAGTAAAATGTATTTAGGAAACATACCTGTGTTTTCCCCTGTGTTTTCTTAAATTCTTCACATGCTAGCCAGAACAAAACATTTTCTTCGCTAAATTCTTTCTTTAAAAATTCCTAGGGAAAAGAAAAACAAACAAACAAACATTAGGATACAATTTCTCAATTGGTTTTCTCTCTTCCTGCTATAGCTATTAAAACTAGAAGCTGCCTACAGCTAGCTTTACGAGGGTATTAGTTTACATAATAGAGTGTAACAGAACCACTGCATTAGTGCATCTGCACGCTACCAAGACACAAACGAACAATCATATATTCAGCACTTTGAAAGCACATTCGAGGAGAATGATGAGCTACGTTTAATCTCAGAGCATATTGGTAACTAACAAGAAGAGTTTCTTCAGTCTCCCTTAAATAACTCGAGCAATTTTACTCAAAGGGAAATCCAAAAATATATGAATTCGTTAGCAGGCGAGTATAATGAACTATTTTAATGAGAGTCACAGATCACTCAAGATTCTTACCTAGTATCTTCCTTATTTTTTTAATGAGTAAAATCTCTACAAATAAAAGTGTTTCTAAACATGATCATCAGTGGCAATAAATTCACTTAAGTAAACTAAAGCAGAAGATGTATTTGCATTCTCTAGACAGTGTTTAAACAAAGCACATTCCTCCAAAAGTGAGGCATGTTTTAAAATGGGGAAAAAATGTACGTTAAATTTCTTCATTAAAACATAATGACTAAAATATTTATAGCTCTGAGATCATCAGTTTTCTCTTTCAAGTGTTAGAAAATAGAGATTAAATAACGCCAAGAATTAAATAGCACCAAGACTACTTTTTTTTTTTTTTTTTTTTTTTTAAGAATTCTAAATCAGAATGTTTTGTAATTCTAGTTTACGTCACTTTTCAAACCAGTTTGGCAGGAAACCACTTTATCCCAGTGCATTTTATCAGTGCTTGGTATGGCAAAACCATACTGAAGTCGGTAATTCCTATTCCTATAGCTAAAATGGCAAGAAGGCCTTGAAAAACCAGCTCGCCACCCTCACCTAATTAAGCCTCAAGCCTGCATTTTGACCTGCACAAGCCCACACTTTGTAGTAAACTTAAAGGCAATTCTTTTCAGTACAGATGCTGCAACACAGAATAAGAGCCACACAGAGTTATCAGGCTCAGGAGCTGTTAGTGGTAACTCATTGCTTAAGTAAGGACAACATATGAGAATAAAGAGCGCAGGATCAGTCCTCAGCGATAAATAATGCTTGGCAAGAGAGATCAGTGGCTCAAGGACTGTAGTTTATCCAACAGTAACTTGTTAATCCTTGCAACAGCTGATAGATCCGATTAGAAAGATGCAACCAAAAGTCTTCCATGTGCCTTATGAGAGCAAGCTGCAGTGAGCAAAAGGCACTATGTCAGCAGCTCAGCAAATGCCACAGCTCCGACTCTGCCACCTCTGCTCAGGGTACATATCTAGAAGGATGCACGCCTATGTGCTTACAGCACTGGCACAGCTGCACCGTTTATGCTGAGACTCATTCAGCTTTAAATCCTAATTTCGGTTTATAAAAATATCCATAGTTAATATAGCAACCCTAAATCGTTTCACTCCTTCTGGATCTTCAAGGAGGTTCTCCAGTGATGTAGCCCATTTTGAGGTTCCTTTCAAGGTTTGGTGGCTGCTGCTTGAGTGACCCTCGCTGTCATTTATCTCTGGAAAAAATTGAAAAAAATACCATCTTCGTTAGAAGCGATGAATGTCACATGCATTTCTTTGCTATTACCCTCTGCACCCTTAGATTACAGCTGCTCTCTTTAAAGGAAAAACCGTAAAACTGAAAATAAACACACACACGTATTTGAATTCTGCTTAGCCTGTAAGTAGGTAAAAATGCCTTGCAGTTAGATAATTCATGAGCATGTAAAGCAAGCACTATCACTGTTTTATAGGAGTTCAAGCACCTTTTGCATGTGGAACACAATGACCGCAGCCTGTGTCGTAAAAGGACCATTTGCCTTTTGTTCTGGCACTGGCAACGACATTGGCTCTTATAAAGCAAATCCTGGTCAGTCACACACATGAAATTTATTTTTAAGAAAAGAATCTTCACTGGAGGTTGGGAAAAGGCAAAAAGAGAAAGAAAAATAACGCTTTGTTTAGCAGGAGAACAAGTCCAATATGTTAACCCAGTCTAACAGGAGGAAGGACTGCTGGCAGAGGAGCCTCATTCCAGCTGAGTCGACCTGCTATCGGGCAAGTGGTATTTGGGTGTTTTTTCTGTTTGCTTGTTTGTTTTCAAGTCCACTGAAATTCTGCTTTTATAAGGAGTACTGGACTGTGCCCACATCTTATCTGCCAGCCAGCCTTCTCACAGATAGAAGAGGTATACATCTTTTAATTTTTCTATCCCACGGACAAGTACGTTACATCCAAGGTTGGTGATGCCAAAAAAATTGTTTGCTGGCTACCCATCAGAAAACCTTTTACTTGGGAAGACTCCAGGAATTTTACTGCTGATCTGAAGAACTCCAAAACAGACATAAAGCACTTGGCCTCCTTTCCTCTCACACACAAAATGCCCAGGGAAGACAGCAGGAGTGCAGGCCATAAGAAGTCAGGCTAACAGCTCCACTTCAGGTCACTACACACTGGGAAGGTGCACAAAACTCTTTCTGTAATCAACACAGCTTCTATTTATTTTCATAACCCCTTCATTTCTCCCTACCAACTTATTGGAAATATGGATCTTAGTAACTTCTGCTTAAGCTCTGTTAAAAAACCCTTCCTCCTCCATGAAACTAAACCTCAGCAAGTATCTCAAAAAACTATCTATGCAGAACTATACTATCAGATGCCCTTTTCAGATGGTAGCTAGAATGATAAATGCTAAGGTTAAAGCCCCACAGAATATTGGCACGACAGCAAAGCCTACTAAGTTTTGGTCGGTAGGGACCTGTAGAGTCTATTTGTTTTTCCAACAGTGAGATGGACCACTGTTTTAAAGGAATGAACATCTCCTCCCTTGACAGGAATGGGTTTTTTATACAGGAGAAATTACAAAGCTGGAAAAGAGGTAAACTTTCTGGAGCCGTGGATTCCATACCCATTGCCTAATTCTGAGAGGTCTACACTCATGCCCCAAGTAAATACAGACGTAAAAGGAACGCATCTAAAATGATTGAGCAAATGGTCACTGCAGGCTACATTTTTCATGTGTAAATCCTGTCTCTCCTTTGCCTGTCCTGCTCTCACCCTAGCATGCAGTTACAGCACCAACCTGAGATTTCTTACACAATGAATGCATGACTCTATGCCTGCACAAAACCTTTCAGGATCCAAGATCATAACCAATTTGGGTAAGGACTGCGACAGATTGGTCTCCAAAGCAGCAAGTATACCTACAGCCCTGTACAAGAAACACACAGTCTGCTAGTGAAAGGTCAAAAGTCAGAACCCTGAGGATTGTCTCGAAACCACTGCTGCAGACTTCATACGTGACACAAGAGTACAGTGAGTTAACTGTGCCTCAGTTTCCCCTCCCCTCATGCAAAAGGATGTGGTTCTTCATTATCGCTTGCAAAATTTATTTTAGGAACCTGACTCAAAATATCTGGGTGTCTATCTCAGTAAAATCTGTGAGATTTAAGTGGGAATAGCCAAGTACATGGGAGCAGAACACAATTACCTCTGAGGAGCTTGAATCTCTTGTTATGATCACTCTCACCTGCAAGCAGAATGGCAGCTCTGTGTGTGCAGCTGCTAACGGCCTGAAGAACCAGGCTATTCCCTTATTTAATATATGATTTAGCACAGAACATAGGGGAGTGAGATTTTATTTCTAGTGTTTCTTTTCCAGCCAAATTTTAAGTGGACATTAATGATTACTTTGAAAAGCACGTATTTCAATGAGCCAATGCAATACAGGACAGACCCAGTGCCATGAGAACCTAAAAAAAAATTCTGGTGAGCAGACAAAGGGCGGAACAAGTACTTCCATGCACCCAGGATACATCGATCTGCTTCCCCTCAGCTGCTTTTACTGGTCTCTCGTTTTACTGCTGGCCATTCTCTATCCTCGCTGATCACCATTCTCCCCAGCTTCCTCCCATTTCCAGCCTACCCAGCACAACCCAACTCCATGCACCATTTACATTCCCCCCACTCCTTGTCACTCTCCAAACCCTGCGCTCTCCTATGACCCTGCTCCCTTTCTCCCTACCTTCTTCTCCTACAGCCTTAGTAGAGAAAAATATGGTTTTGAAGGGAGGACCTACACGACTTCTTCCTAACGTCCATTCTGCTGAGCCTTCAGGACTCTCTTACTCAGTTCGTTTCCTCACTTAACCAGCTCCCCACAACCCAAAAAATACTGTGGTACTAAGATAAGGCTTGCCTGCCCATTGCTCATACAATGCAACCCATTCATTTACCCCTTGCCTTACTTATTCAAATTGGGAGTTCCCCAGAGCAGAGGCTACAGGATGTCGCAGGTGCTGGGCAGCTCTGCTGAGCCAGCACGGGTGCCACTAGCAGCCACGATCCCAGCTCAGCCCAGGCTACAGCTCCCAGCATCAGTCCACACCGAGGCAGGGGACACCAGCCGCAGTGTCACGCAGAGGCAGACCCTCGGACCGCCTGTATATAATAAACACAAAAGGCCAGAGAACACTCTTGGGTCCTGCGTTCAGGTAGTGCAGCACAGCTCTTGTCCTGAGCAGTCCCCCAAAACCACAGTAACTGCATCCATACAGCCTGCTGGGGACATCGCCTGGCTGGTACCACCCTGCCAGCTGTGCCGGCGGCAACATGGCTGGCAGGGGCCAAAGCCATGCCAGGGAACGTGCCAACAGCTCTGGAGGGCTCAGGTCTGTGTGCTGGGCATGGCACTGATCAAGCTCTCTCCCTCCGGGCTAAGTATCGTTAATCCCCACCTTCTGTGCTCCTTTGCAATCGCCGTAAAACATTAACGTTCCCCTTCAGCGCAAAGGTAAATAGGCTGCACATGACACATGACAGTAGGAAACACCCTGAAATTTCAGGAGGATATTAAAACTGCTGGGTATTTTTATTATACCCCATTAAATACATCATCACAAACATTTTTTCTAATACAAAAGTGACCCCCCCCAATTAGGATCATAACTTCCCACTCCACATGCTGGTTTCATTTAGCAGATTTGATGTGTGATTTCTAGAATTTTTTTTAAGAGCTCAAAAGATAGGACAGAGATTTTCCCCACAAATGACTGAAGAAGCTAATCCCCAAATCCATATCCCACAACACGTTACAAAATTACCTTAAAAGCGATACTTCCACTGAAGTACAATTTAATGAAAGTCTGAAACTATTTTGGAAGGCAATACTGCAATAAATGTAATTACATGAGTGACCCTCCTGAAACCTATTTGTCTCTGTTTGCTATTTATAAAGGTAACTTTCTCCTGTTAAAATCATCTAGTGACAAAGTTACATAATATACGCTTGGAAATAACAAGCTCAATACCAACGTTTAACAACCAAAATGTACACATTAGTATGATCATTTAAATGAGGAAGGCAGACATTTGCTGTTACTGAAAACTGGGAGATGAATTTTGTGCATCAAAATGGGTATTACAAAATGGCAGTTCTTCCACCAATATTTCTGTAAAAGTAACACACAGAATGTACAACAGATGATAAATATGCTAGCTTTGTTTCTTACTGCCATAGGAGAGCGCTTGCTATCCTTTATACGGGTCAGAAACCAAGAGGCAGAGAAAGCCAACAAAGCACGCACAGCGGAGCACAGTTGTAGAGTCTCTGCTGAAGCAAACTTTCCACTGAGTGTCCGACCATAATGCAACTGCGTGCATGATGTGCAGTGGCCAGCTGCTTCCACAAGCGCAGTAAATGATTAAGTGTTTATTTTAACAGCACCATTATTTTAGAGAACAACCCTACACTAAGCCAACAAACAGGCAGTTACGTTAGCTGGAGCATTATTTTAGAGAAGAATCTTATGAAGCTGCCTTCCCCCATCACACAATAGTACTGCCACATTAGATAAAGGCTCTTTGTAAGCAATAGATATAACAGTAAGTGCAGCGCTAATAACACTGTAATTATCCATTGAAGTGTGGTATCAAAAATGGCAAATATTTGCATTCTCCGAACAGGAACTTGGACTGAAACCACAGAAAATCACAATAACATCAAAATATACAACTTTGCAGGT
This sequence comes from Balaeniceps rex, assembly GCA_013401315.1. Taxonomy (NCBI): domain Eukaryota; kingdom Metazoa; phylum Chordata; class Aves; order Pelecaniformes; family Balaenicipitidae; genus Balaeniceps; species Balaeniceps rex. The sequence goes on from VYZW01014985.1 coordinate 122,096, forward strand.
CAAAACTCACAGTTCTGGCCCTTGCTTTCGACAAGCATGAAAAAATGTGGAAACCCATCAAACTTTTAGAGATTCAGACACAGCTAATTGAGTTAGACATGCTAATCTGTGCCTTCCAGAAGGGCCACGCACTACAACAGTTTCCCAAGCCGCCGTCTTCTCGAACTGTTGATACAGCGGCCTGCATGGCACCGTATCAAACGGCAGAGACTCACGTTTCACAGAATCCCGCTGAATGCATCCCTTACCTAAACGCCTATTATAACTGCCTCTTACCCACGCACACCTTTTGCAAACTCCTTAACAAAAGACAACTGGCACAACAAACAGTAGATATGACAAAAGCACGATGTAAATACCATATTTCTTATCCTATATTTAAACGCTAACATACAATGTTAAGAAAAGCCTTCTCAACTTCTTCTTGAAGAACTTCTGATCGCACCGCCTGCATTTCCCCCTTTTTCACCTGGATCACAAAGCTGCGAGCCACGAACCTTTATTATTACTTTAAAAGTGCTCTGAATACCTTGTCTTTTCCTACCGTCACCAGAATGCCTAGCCAGCAACAATCACCAGTCTGGAATTAATAAATCCAAGGTTATGAAACAGTGGGAAACTTCCTAAGTAGGCAGCTGAAAAGGGAAAATTCCCTTACTTTCCATGTATCCAAGCACCACTGGATGAATCCTCACACAAGTTTTTTCCTAGTAGCAGCTGAATTATAGACCTTTTCACTACAGAAGGGCTGTCCTTCCTTCGCACGCTTTGGTTGTTCATAGCATGAGCCTCAACATCCTCTTTTGACTGTCTCTAACAACAGATGGCTACTGGATTCCACTTTTAACTATAAGGAAGGAAACTAAAGGGACGTTCTGCTTTTGTAGCATCTCTGGAAGTGTTCACCAGACATATATCCTTTAAAAAAAAAAAAAAACAAACCACAACTCTAGACAAACACTGCATTTGGCTTTTCTTAGAAGATTGTAACTTCTTACTGCACATTGTAAAATGTATTATTTTCTGGGAGTCTGAGTTTGTCGCTTTTACCCCAATTGTTCTAGCAATGATACGTATTACCCCCTTTGAATTCACAAGCTTACAGCATCAGAGATACCATGCCGTGAGGCGCCCCGTAACAGCACAAACACGTTACAACGCCTGTCTGCAGAGGGAACTGTTAAGTCCTACATCTGTTACGCCTCGGTAACTTCCATTCCAGTTTAAGACGCTCCCTCCAAAGGCAAACTCTTCAAAGTCAATTTGGAGCCTGAACAACCACGCTCTGATGTTCTGGGCTATTGCCTCGCTACCAGTAACAGCGACAGGCAGCGGTTCACAATTAAAATTTGGCTTGATGAGGCATAAGCCCGAGCAGAATCCGGTTCCCTCTTTGCGTGCAGCTGCTGGAGCGGGAAGAACCGCGCTTCTCCCCAGCGCGGGTAGCTACCGCACCTCCTCACGCAGGTCGCACAGCCCCTCCGCCCCGGGCGGCCCCCGCCGCTGGCAGAAGCCCGGGCAGAGCCACGCCACGCCACGCCGGACGCGATGCCGAAACCCAGGGACAGGTCCACAGCAAGGCGAACCAGCCCGCCAGATGAGTTGAAGCCCGCTTAGCCCAGCCGGGTGCGGGTACCAGAGAGCCGGGCGGAGGAGCGGCCGCGGCGCCGGGTAACGGAGCCGAGCGATGAGCGCTGGCGGGTGCGGGCTCACTCGGCTCCCCTCAGCCGCCGCGCCCCGGCCGGCGGACAGCCCGGCGGTGTGAAAGCCCCTGCGCGGCGCCGGGCCGCCAAAAGGGCGGGAGACCCGCTCCCGGCCAGGCCCCCCCTCCCCACCCCCCGCCACCGGGAGGGGGCTCGGCCGCGCTCTCCTTCCCCGACGCTCGGTCGAAAGAGAAGCGCGGCCCTTCCCCTGCCGCCGGCACTTCCTCAGGCGGGAGCGGCTGCCGCCGGGGCCCGCGCCCGGGGGGGAGGCCGCTACCCCCCTTACCTGACGGCGGGCGCTTCCTGCTGAGCCGGCTCACGGCCCGGTTGAACATCTCGGGGGCGGCCGCGCGGCCCCGCGCTGCCCGGAGCCGGAGGGGGCGGCCGCCCTTCCCCGCTCCCCTCCGGGGAGGCGCCCCGCACCGCCCCGGC